>APFE030067024.1:0-37191 GCA_000404065.3 Pinus taeda
CATCCAAGAATTGTTCATTTATGTAATGTAAAGGAGGTTTCCCCCTCGAAGAGGCTGAATTCTAAGGCATTGATCTATCTTTTCTATCTTTTCTTGAGCTGGTTTCATAACACTTACAGCCAAGCACTCTGATACCACTTAATTTGATAATCACCCTATGAGTGACCTCAGTGGAAGATTTATTAAAAAAAAGGTATTATAAACTCATGTGCTGGTGTGTGTTCTGTGTTATTTAAGCAACGGATCGATCAGATTGCCAATACACAGATATTTAAATTGAAAGAAAGTAGAGAAATACAGTAAGCAAACACAAAGACACAAGAATTTTAATAAGGAATTCACCCTATTCTCTAGGGTTATGTCTCCGGTCCAGCTTCAGTGGTGGCCTTTTTTTATTGTGCCTTTAGTAGAGAATTACAATGCAGGGACTCAATGTGAGTTCTCCTGAAGCAGGTTTGGCTTGGCAGGGTGGTTCTTAGATTTCCCAAGCCACTGGAGTGCACATAATCTTCTTCTTCCTACCAGCTCTATGACCTTTAGGTCTACAATGGATAGAGCCAAATGTGATACTCAGTCTGGAGAGATTCCCCTACGGGATGGCTTGAATCTTCAAGCTTTGGTGCTCGATGTTGTCATTGGTCAGCTCAGCCCTCTGTCTCTTTCTGCTCTTCTCTTGCTTCACTACCCTTTCTCTGTATTCCGTCCTCCTCTCGAGATTCTGGTCCTTTTTCCCTTATCTCCTGAACTTTCTCCGACTTGATTGTGTATTCTGTCTCTATTCATGGCTTTTTTTCATTCGAACCCATGCCCGCTCGGTTCCTCTTCCGCCTCTTTCAATTCACCTTCTGCAACTACGCTTCTGCTCCTTGTCTCTTTGATTGGCCAATTGGCTCTGTGGCTCTGCAACTCTCTTTACATTACAAATGCATCATTGTCTATAAAACACCCACTTGTGGTGTGGCACAATGATCAGGGGTAGTTAGAATGGAATCGGGGCCTTCCTTCAGGCAAAACCCAAAAATGGAACAAAATTCCAATACACAGAGTTTTACCGGAAATACTCTATCGGGCGCGAAATCCGGACTTCAAATTCTATGAAATCATCCCTATAAACCCATTGGGTCTGCCATTCTATCGCAAATTTCTATCGCATGGCATGGGGCTTAACGACCCTTTGTATCGGGGATCACCGATTATCCGATCGCCGACCGTCGATATCGGTGTATTACTATCGGCATATCACAATTGCAACGACCTCGGGGGTTCCTTCCTTTGGATATGCCGACCACCGATCTGCCGATCTGCCAATCACTCTAATCACCGATTATCGCAATCGCCAAGTCTGGGGTCCTTCCACCCTGGCCTTAATTCTGCTCTTTCAACCTTTTGCGATGCGATTCTTCCTTTATAAGGCCTTTTATGCCATTTTTTAAGGATAAATGCCTCCTTTTCCCGATCCGGGGCTCCCAGGGGCTACTTTGACCTTCTACGCAGTCTCCATGGGCCTCGGTCAACGTGCTTTGACCGAGGTCCTCGTCGCTCCACACTGGCTGCCATTGCCACTGGTTCAGGGTGTTTTTGATTGATGTTTTGGATTATTTAGAGATTTGTTTCATCCCGATATAGTCAAGGTTCTTTGATAGTCGTTTATGGATCTGATTCGGATCACTAGTGGCGGTGACTATCAGTGGTCACAACAAATGCTAACACTTGGCAGTTATGGTGATCCCATGTCACGTTTACCCAACGGTTAATGTTGGTGGTCAGGTTACAACGTTTGGTGGTGGTAGTTAGGCTGGTGGTCAGTGTGGTGTGGACACATGGGGGTAGTTAGGTATACCCAACCCCCAACCATAACCGCATGAAACTTTAAATATGTCTGCCTCCCCACTATGGTTAAGAACCAATAGTTAGGCAGTTTGGTAAATGATAAGCCCCGAATTGGGTAACTTATTGGGCTCATTTGGCCTAATTGTCCTTGTTCAATCCTCCATTTTTCATAGATTATGCATGTTTTTTAGTATGTTTATGTTATTTGAGCGAATAAGGGTGGTCACTCTACCAGGGAGGCTAATACGTGGTTATTTCAGGTTTTTTGGACAAGTTTTGGGGCAAAACCAAGCAATTATGGGCCAGGTGACAACCAAGCTTGAGGTGAGGATTCGTAGGGGCGTTGTCTCTGGAATTAAATGGCCCTTCCTCGAAATCTCCACCCTGAACTCTGAGCTCAACAGGCCACCAAAACAAATCCTAAAGGCAGCAAAGCAGCTTTGGGAAGAGTGACTGTTTACTAGCAGTTGGAACAGCCAAGTCCCTTGAATTTAGGAGGGATGCTAGGCCCCTCGTAGTGTATAAATAGGAAGGCCTCAGCCTTCATAGTTTACTTTTGGAATTGTTGTATTTTTGCACTAGAGTGCTGTCATTTTCTCAGCTCGTTTTCTTGTAGCTACTGCTGTATAACTTTCTTGTGATGATTATTTTTGGATAATGAAGATCAGTTCTATTTGGCATCAGATCTAAGTTTTTTTATAGGAGCTTGTAGCTCTCAGGGTTGGGCCCAACCTAAGAGCCAAGGCCTCCTTCATGTATTGTTATTTGTTTTTATGTCTTTGTAAAATAATTTCTGTTTAGTAGATTAACACCTTGCTGGTTACATAGGTCATGGTTAATGATCAGATAGGATTTTGCATGCTCAAATTTAGTTGATAGATTAGTAACAGGGAAGATCTCTAGAAAAAGGCCATCAAGCACCTCTAATCTCACCTCTCCCTCAGTGGGATCGTGAGCTGGGACAAAGGTGACATTGCTCCCAACAAAAACACTGTTTTGCTTTGTCATGCAATTCTTAGTGTTGGAATCCTCATTTGCAGATGCCGATATTAGAAGTGTTTAAATGCTTCAGTTTATGATTGCTTAGTTGTATAGTTATTTCACACATTTCATTTCGAATAGAATTCCATTCATTTCCTTTTGCTGTTACTTAGGTCAGAATAGAGTGAAGTAACTAGGTCATATGTTTTCTAAGTGTTTGTTTGTTCAGTTTGAAAAACCCCTTGCAGAGTACCTGTTATCCTTCCTTACCTACCCATACTCCATCCAACTTACTTGCTTCATCCTTCACTTAGAACCCTTACCTTACATTTGCCTCATTTGCTTACTTTGCCATGATTCTCATCTTCTTGTGCAACATCGTTTCATCCCTCCTTGAACAAATCTAACCATCTGTGCTACTCCTCAACTCCATCCTCCAAGTCTTGAACTCCCCTACACCCCTATTTCACCTCCATACTCATTCCTCCACCTTTTTCCCTCCATCCATGCTCCAAAATACCATTTCTAAACATCCTGTAGAAAATTACAGACATCCTGTAGAAACTCCAGACATCCTATAGAACCCTTGCAGACTTCCTGTAGAAGCTCACTAAAGCGGTTTCTTGAAGGCCAAACTCTGTGAAACTCTCAGGAAGGGTGCTAGGGACCCCTTAGGCCCTCTCTGAACCTTCCCGACCTCTTCCAAGCATTTCCTCTCGCTAATCCACCTATGCACAGTCAAAACAGTTAAATCGCATGCATGCTAATTCTGACAACTTATTCAAAAATACAAAAAGATGGTTCTTTCAGATTTTGCTGTAGACATAGCTTAGATACATGCATTTCATCTTCTTAGAATTCAATGGAATCTCTCCCAGTAACTTGCATCCTCTTTCTTGCATCAATAGAGCTAGCTGGTAAAATTAGGGTTTGCTAGGGTTTGCGTTTGCTTTCAACTTTTCAGTTTCCTTCTGCAAATAGATTAGCTTCCATCCATCAGTTAAACAACTTCTTCTCAAAGCTCATAGAAGTTGGCTTAAGCCCATAGCGGACTTGTGCCAGCTGACCAAGTGACAGTTGTGGCAAGAGCTAGTACTTGTGCATACAATACCGTCGCTTCCAAGTTTGTTACGAACTGCCGGGTTGATAAAAGTAAAGAAGGGAGTCCCAGGAGTTGCAACATTGTTGCTGCAATACTGGAGCCCACCACTCTTTTTGGCGCCGTTGCCGGGGAAGCGTCAGAGTATTTGTGATTGCTGCTTTTCTTCTATTTTCTTCTACAACCTTCTACCAAGTAGTTTATTTCATTTCCATTCTGCAATTTCATTTCTGCAAAAGTAGACTAGACATTTCTTGCTTTCCTAGACTAGCATTTCAATTTTGCAAGCATAGAGTAGCATTTCAATTCCACAATTTCAATTTCACAAGCGTAGCCTAGCATTTCATTCCTGCAATTTCAATTCAGCAAAATAGATTAGTTCTTTCCTGCTTTCATTTCAATTCCGCATTTTCATTTTAGCAAGATAGATTTTAGATCGCTGCAATTCAATCTATTTTCAGTTTTGCAAGTATAAGCAGAAAAAAAAAACAAAAGTAGCCAAAAATATTTCATTTCATGCCTCGTAGGAACAGAGGCAATACCAAAAAATTCTTACCCAACACCCCCACCACATCACAAAGTCACCCTTCTCTCTTCTTTGGTGGCCGTGATCCAGAAGAACCTATAGGTGAACCTCTTGAGATATACAAAGATCCTATAACAGAAGAAGAGAAAGAGAACATCCCTCTTGAGACCATGGCTGAACGCAGAAACAGTATGGGAGATAACGAGAGAATAGAAGGTGCTTTTCCCATCCGAGAGACCAATGGGGACATGAAAATGAAAAACATAAGTCCCTCAGCCTTACCTCACTTCCATGGATTGACTACTGAAGACCCTGATACCTTCCTGTTTGAGTTTGCTATACTTTGTCGAACTTATGACTATGCTGAGGACGAGAAAAAGTTGAAACTCTTTCCTTCTACCCTTAAGGATGCAACACTCCACTGGTTCATGGGGTTACCTGGAAACAGTATCACTACTTGGGCTCAGATGCAACAAGCCTTTAACAACAAATACCAGGACTACTGTAGGTCAAAGGAAACAAAGGGAAAAATCTTTCGGATGACCATGGGAAATGATGAGTCTTTAGAAGACTACGAGGAAAGGCTCCAACTTAGTTATAAATGGGTCAGGTGCACACTTGACCCTGAATCTCTGAAGCTAGTTCTGCTCTGAGGAGTCCCTAAAGACCTGCTAGATACCCTTCACTTGCTAGCTAGAGGAGACATCTACCAACTACCCTATGAGGACATAAAGAATGTGTTTAGAAACCATTCCAAGGCAGCTAGGAAAAGAGGAAGGGGGAATCCACTTTCAGCAAAGTACACGTCCTCCTCCCTTGCAGTTTGCTAGCCCGAGCTTCTCAGCACATTTCAAAATCCTCCCGTGTCCCAAGCTCGTTCAGAAGTGCTGTGACATCCTCCAGTACCCGGCAAAGCTCTCTATAGGAAGGATCTCTATAGGAAACACGACATAGCCTCCCAGAGCAGAGAAACCTGGACTGCCTGCATCGAAATTGGAGTTTCGAAGAGAGGTGGGCTCGAAAACACCATTCCCATGCATGATATTCCAAAAGGTGGTGAATTAAACTATTTGGAGTAGGAGAATTAGAAGAAAGTCTGCCTGTGGGTCAAGAACAATAGTTTTCCTGTGTGATACATGGAATTTTTTAGTTGGTTCTATGTCAAATTCTCCTCCATGGTTCCTGTTAAGAAATTCCTCCTATAGAAACGATAAACCGCTGTGAGGGCTAACCTGTGCATGAAGAATGTGACTTTTATGTGGTTGAATGCATGCTGGGGATGAAAATTAAGCTCTGCACTCTGTCTGTGGGAGTCTAATTCCCTTTTGACAGTTGAGTTTTGGGCAGCAACAACATTATAACCAGGGAATTGGTGCAAAGTGAAATATAAACACCTGAGGGATACTGTCTTCAAAGTTCAGGGGAGGAAACCATAAACAGAATACCCCTTTCTGATTAGAGCACAAGCCAAAATAGAGTACTCTCACCATGCCAGGAGGGTTTATCAGGAAGGAACCCTCGGATTCCAGAAAATTGCGTGAACACCCTGCAGTAGTGGACCTATTCACCCGTGCCAACTGGATGGCATTTTGTGACAAAATTCAGGGACACGACGATGCAATAACAGAAGAATTCTTGTTGTCTCTTCAACCTAAATCAAGGACACTGGCCACTGTGAATTTCAGAGGGTTGACCTTAAAGCTAACCCCTGAACTCATTAGTTGAGTCACTGACCTGCCATTGGGGATACCCTGGAGCAAAGAGGAGAGACGACTAGGCCAAAAAGCCAAGAAAGAATTCTTCCTACCAGAGGAACATTTTGCAGAAGATAAGAATGGGGTAAGGAGGGCTAGTTTACATCCTCTGTGGAGTGAAGCCAGTCTCCAAATTATGAAATACATTACCTGTGAGGGGCGGTTCAGTATTGTTTATGGCTATCATTTCCAGTTGCTAAAATAACTAAGACATGGGTTGGATCTACCCCCAGAGCAGAAGTTAAGCATCCCCTATTTTCTCTTGCAATCATTGATTGAATGTGGCACAAAAATGAAGGAAGGGACACCAGATCAGCTAGCCCATCATGGGCTCATCAAGCTTCTGGTAGAGGATGGCCTCCATACCTACAGTGTCCCCCTCTCCTGGGAAATTTTCCGCAATATGTCCAAAGATGATGATATAAGAATTCTGGCCGAGGAACTCACCTCATCCAGCAGTGAAGAAGGGAAACACCTTGAAGCCGAAGAGAAAGCCAAGCGTAAGGAAACCCAGGACATACCACCATAGAAAGAACAAGAAGAGAAACAAGAGAAAGGCCAAGCTGCCGAGCCCAAAACTGTGGGTGGAATAAAGGCACAAACACCAAGGGAGAAACGATTATAAATTAGGGCAAAGAGGACTGAAAAATTCCAAGAAATTGAGGGCACATCCAAGGCAACCACAGCAAAATTGAAAGAGAATGCACCCCCAGCCAAGCAGGCCAAAACAGTGAAAACCGTTTCTACAGGAAGCCAGAAAACAGTCAGCACAGGACTTTCTGCAGGAAGTATGGAGGTAGAGAAGAAAAAGGAGAAATCACCCTGGATCTTGGCCAGGGAGGTAGCAGCAGTGTTGGTTGCCTTAAGCACAACCCCAAAGCAAAAAGGGAAGAGAAAAAGGGAGCCTTCTATGTATTTTAAGGCAAGAACGAGCGTGAGGATAAAGACTGGCAGACCCCAGCCACTGTCAAAAGAACCAATCATGATTGTAGACACCCCAGCTACACAAAAGGAGAGGTCTCCCTCCAAGGCATCCATCACTTATGAACGGGGGAACCCGAAGACATCCACTTGGAGAGAAAGAATGAAAATGTTGGACACAAAGGCCTCTCTACAGGATGCTGAGACAATTCTACAGGATATATTGGCTAGGCTAAAGGAGACCGAAGAGTTGGAAGAGAAGGCAGCTACATCATCCCAGGGGGAGGAAAAGACTGAGAAAATTGAGGAACCAAGCCCCCAACCCAACCTGGGTTCTTACTACAACTTGCTAGAGGCGGGAAGGATAATTCCCCAAAAATTTGTAGTGCCGCTCTTCTTTGCACTAGAGGAAGAGAGAGTGAGGACCCACACTTGGATGAAAATTGCCAAGTCCAAGGGTGTGGCAGATATAGGTCCCTTGGAACAGCTCAAAGAGGCAAGGAAAGAATTGGCTTTGGTACGGCATGTAGAAAGCAGCTAGCAGGCCAAGCTCCAGGAAGGAAATGAGCTGCTCAAACAACAACTATAGTTACAGGGACACCTTATGGAAGATAGGCCCCACACCTTGGGCGGACAATAGCAACAGGAGGAGCCCACAACAGCCAATGAAACACCTGATGAATAGCAGAGAAGGGAAGGGATACAGGCTGAAATTGAGACATTGAATCGACAGCTACAGGAAAAAGAATTGCAAGCACGCCTGGAGATACAGTCTTTGAAATAACAGGTACAAGAAAAGGAGGCCCAACTGGCCTGCATGGCCAATTGGGCGATGGAAGCTCTGCAGTGTAGGCAGCCGACCAAATCCTACGCCCTATACCTCAGGGATTAGTGGTTACAGTTTCAGATCAACACTTTGGCACAGAGAGGTATCACTCCATTCCAAAACTAATCTCAATTCATGGCTCTATGTGACAACAACTCATCCGAAGACAAGGCCAAGCTATCAGAGTTTTACCTACACAACTTGGCCCTTCCCAACATGAACTTGTGGGACCCTAATGCTGCGGCAGGGGACATACAACTTATGGCCATGGCCTCTTGGCTAAATCATGAAGAAAAGAGAGCAACAGAGGTCCAAAAAATTATGAACAGAGAGCTACATGAGGCACTATTGATTAGAGCAGAACTGGAGGATCCTTTAGCGTTAATATTTGCCCACCAACACTTGGCCAATGACCCTCAGGCCCTACCAGATTACATGTGACGACAAGCTCAAGCCATAGCCCATTTTGAGGTCATGGAGAGACTGTTGGGGGATAACTGTGTTCATGCTTGCTCCCAAAGGTGGAATTCACTGTCCCACAGCCTAAATATTAAAGAATACCACACACCCACAAGGATGAGGGAGGCCTTGGCAAGAGTGCCTCTCTACAAAAAATCCATGCATAATCTTCAGGCTAGCTGGATCGGCCTCAAATTCAGTCCTCCCTTGCTTTTGGGGTTGTTAGAGGGAGTCAGAGAAGAGGAGGAACACAAGCAGTGGGAAGAAGTGGAAATCAAAGCAGGATTTCATGACCGTGAAGAAGATATCACTTCAGAGGCATGGGATGTGAGGGAGGCGGTCAAAGCTATCAAGGACGATGAGTTGGACTAGTTGCTCAGAGGATGAGCAACCCATTTAGCAGGGGGGTGATGATGAGCCCCGAATTGGGTAACTTATTGGGCTCATTTGGCCTAATTGTCCTTGTTCAATCCTCCATTTTTCATAGATTATGCATGTTTTTTAGTATGTTTATGTTATTTGAACGAATAAGGGTGGTCACTCTACCAGGGAGGCTAATACGTGGTTATTTCAGGTTTTTTGGACACTTTTTGGAGTAAAACCAAGCAATTATGGGCCAGGTGATAGCCGAGCTTGAGGTGAGGATTTGTAGGGGGATTGTCTTTGGCATTAAATAGCCTTTCCTCGAAATCTCCACCCTCAACTCCGAGCTCAACAGGCCACCAAAATGAATCCTAAAGCCAGCGAAGTAGCTTTGGGAAGAGTGACTGTTTAATAGCAGTTGGAACAGCCGAGTCCCTTGAATTTAGGAGGGATGCTAGGCCCCTCGTAGTGTATAATAGGAAGGCCTCAACCTTCGTAGTTTACTTTTGGAACTGTTGTATTTTTGCACTAGAGTGCTGTCATTTTCTCAACTCGTTTTATTGTAGCTACTACTATATAACTTTCTTGTGATGATTATTTTTGGATAATGAAAAGCAGTTATATTTGGCATCAGCTCTGAGTTTTTTATAGGAGCTTGTAGCTCTTGGGGTTGGGCCCAACCTAGGAGCCAAGGCCTCCTTCATGTATTGTTATTTGTTTTTATGTCTTTGCAAAATAATTTCTGTTTAGTAGATTAACACCTTGCTGGTTACATAGGTCATGGTTAATGATCAGATAGGCTTTTGCATGCTCAGATTTAGTTGATATATTAGTAACATGGAAGATATCCAGAAAAAGGCCATCAAGCACCTCTGATCTCACCTCTCCCTCAGTGGGATCGTGAGCTGGGACAAAGGTGACATTGCTGCCAACAAAAACGCTGTTTTGCTTTGTCATGAAATTCTTAGTGTTGGAATCCTCATTTGCAGATGCTGATATTAGTAGTGTTTAAATGCTTCAGTTTATGATTGCTTAGTTTTATAGTTATTTCATGCATTTCATTTCGAATAAACTTCTGTTCATTTCCTTTTGCTGTTACTTAGGTCAGAATAGAGTGAAGTAACTAGGTCATAGGTTTTCTAAGTGTTTGTTTGTTCAGTTTGAAAAACCACTTGTAGAGTACCTGTTATCCTTCCTTACCTGCCCATACTTCATCCAACCTACCTGCTTCATCCTTCACTTAGAACCCTTACCTTACATTTTCCTCATTCGCTTACTTTGCCATGATTCTCATCTTCTTGTGCAACATCATTTCGTCCCTCCTTGAACAAATCTAACCATCTGCGCCACTCCTCAACTCCATCCTCCAAGTCTTGAACTCCCTTACAACCATATTTCACCTCCATACTCATTCCTCCACCTTTTTCCCTCCATCCATGCTCCAAAATCCCATTTCTGAACATCCTGTAGAAAATTACAGACATCCTGTAGAAATTCCAGACATCCTGTAGAACCCTTGCAGACTTCCTGTAGAAGCTCACGAAAGCGGTTTCTTGAAGGCCAAACTCTGTGCAACTCTCACGAAGGGTGCTAGGGACCCCTTAGGCCTTCTCTGAACCTTCCCGACCTCTTCGAAGCATTTCCTCTTGCCAATCCACCTCTGCATAGTCAAAAACAGTTAAATCGCATGCATGATAATTCTGACAACTTATTCCAAAATACAAAAAGATGGTTCTTTCAGATTTTGCTGTAGACATAGCTTAGATACATGCATTTCATCTTTTTAGAAGTAAATGACATCTCTCCCAGTAGCTTGCATCCTCTTTCTTACACCAGTAGAGCTAGTTGGTAAAATTAGGGTTTTCCAGGGTTTGCGTTTGCTTTCAGCTTTTCAGTTTCTTTCTGCAAATAGATTAGCTTCCTTCGAGTTAGCTTCCATCCATTAGTTAAACAACTTCTTCTCAGAGATCATAGAAGTTGGCTTGAGCCCCTAGTGGACTAGTGTCAGCTGAGCAAGTGACAGTTGTGGCAAGAGCTAGTACTTGTGCATACAGAGCGTACAAAGGAGACATTCATGGAAGCTAAGAAGAGCTTCACGGAGGCCTCCACTTTAGGTAGTAAAGACAAACTAGAACCGGATATGGACCCATCAATGCTTACTACCTTTCTAGAGACATGCATGAAGCTGCTGCACGACAGCAAGGCTATGAAGAGACTCCAAGAACTCATCACTAGGTGCACTGGGTTAGGAGAACCATGCATAGTTTGGAAGCTCGGGAAGCACACTATGTGAACAGGAAGGGAGATGAGATTGACTACGCAAATCGGGGAATATGAAATGGATTAAGTGAATTTAGATCTAGGGTCAGATGCAAACGTCCTACCAAAGCAAACATGGGAGCTCACGAGCAGCCTCGCGTTGCAATGGTCTCCTATTAAATTGTAAATGGTGAATCAACAAAAGAACCTACTGATGGGAAGATCGTTGGCGACTTAGGGATGATGAAGATCACCCTAAAACCCGATGCAAAGCTGGTCAAGGACTCCATGGCCACTACAACTGCGAAGATTTTTTTTGAAAATGTGTTGATCGGATTTGGCTATTCGAAAATCTTAATGAGTGACCGCGAAACACATTTCCTGAACGAAACCATCAGCGAGCTCATAGAAGAGTTCAGGTGTATCATCACAAAAGTACACCGTATCACCCATAAGCCAATGGGACTATAGAAGCATTCAACAAAATACTGGAGACTGCGCTAACCAAAGTGTGCAACACGTAGCGAAGCGATTAGGACCTGCACGTACATGCAGTGCTATTGGCCTATTGAAAAACGTGCAAGAAACTGATGGGACAAACACGTTTTCGGTTAGTTTATGGTGTGGAAGCTGTCATACCAATGAAATATATCGTACCTAGTCTATGCATAGCAGCGCTCATGGGGATGACGGACCGTGAAGATCTGGAGGAAAGGCTCGTGCAATTGGAAGAACTTTAGGAGGATCAGTTCTTGGTGGTTTTCATTAGCAGGTCCAAAAGTAGCATGAAAAGGCTTGGCACGACCACCATATCAAGTTGCGAAACTTCAAGGTAAATGACTTAGTGTTGTTGTATGACAGTAAGTTTGAAAAATTTCCTTGAAAATTCAGAATACATTGGCTGGGACCATACGTGGTTAAGGAGGTTATAGATGGAGGCATGATCCAGATAGTCAAAATAAATGAAGAATTCTTCCCACGCAAAGTGAAAGGCAACCGCTTGAAGCCCTACACGAGTGGTTTGGTTATCTGATTAGCTGGTCGAAGCATAGTCTTCACACTCTGAGGAGTCGAACAAAGGAACGGGACTATAAACACATGCAACAAATACCGGTACAGATGTATGGAAACAATTCAGACACAGAGGTCTCAGAAAAAGCAGATGCAACAGATTCAGCAAGCAGTAGCTCAATGCACTGTGGATCTCAGTATTGTTCGAGAATAGTTGGAGGGACTCTACGTCAAGATCGCCGCACCGACCGAGTGACTCGAGGGCAAGTCACAATGTTTGTGTTGGGGGCTTGTTGGGAATGGAATCCCCCCAAGGCATGTTTTGGGGCTCAAAGCCCAAGTTTTGTTGTAAAGACTCCATGAATTACGGGTGCGGAGCGCAAAATGTATGATAAAGTCACAGGGTTTTCCGCCCTAGTCTTGTAATGTAATGTCAACCTACCATGGTCCGCGAACCATGGGATTGTATAAATAGAGCAAGGCTATAAGTGTAAAAGAAAATGAAGTAATAGATGGAAAGGTAGAAGCGAAGTAGAAGTAGAGAGCAAGAGCCTAAGTGTGTCTTGTGTCATGGGGTAGGAGAAGGCTCTATAGTTGAGTGTGTAGAGGCCTAGTAGTCCGTAGCTAAGTGCACGGACCCCTACAGCTGAGTGCGCAGGGTAGAGTCAAGTCTGTAACTGAGAAAGAGAATAATAAAGAGAATTTTTATCTTAATTATGTGTATCTATTCTTGGGTTATTACATGTTTGATATAAATTGCAAATGTATTGTTTATTTACTCTACGCACCTGTATGAATGATTTAGATTGCTAAGTATACTTTACACATGCAAGTAAGCTAAGTTAGTTAAATAACAACATAATACTAGTAAAGGATTGGGTAATAACAACATTCGACCCTCGAGTAGGGCTACGCGAAGGCAACATCTCAGGTTGCGAGGTACGGGTAAGTGTGTGTAGCGACGTGCACACAGGGTCGAACCACAGACCACTTGAAACTCATTAGACATCTCCAGGGTACAGAAACCTAGATCTAGCACCCTCCCATACTACTTCGGGTGAGACCTCAATTTGCACTCCGCGGAATGTTTCTGAAAGGGCCAGTAATACTGGGATTTGTTTGGCTAAATTACATATGAACCTGGGCCAGGCTCCAACAAGCCAACAATATATATATATATATATATATATATTTCAAAAACTCATTTTCTTCAATAAGAAAATAAATAAGGATATAATTCTCAAATTTGATTAGCCATTTCCTATGTAGCTTTATTGTTCCCAAAGTGTTTCCATTGCACCTTAACCTTCTCTATTTCTTAGTTGTAAAGCATGAGTTGTTTATGCTGCAATATTCATTGTGGCTCTGGCTAGAACTCTCCCTCTAGTTCCACCAATAATACAAACCAATCAATTACATGATCAACATCCTGCACATGTCTCATAAGTAGTGAAAGATGGAAAACATTATAGACTTTCACTCTTGGTTTCAGTGCAAGAATACCCACTATTCCAATCCTCTTCAGGATCTCAAAAGGCCCACAATCCTAAGGTTCCAACTTGGCACATGACCCAATCCTCAAGGATCTCCTCTTGGGCTTGATGTGAAAATACACATGCTCCCCAACCTGAAACTCCTTGAATTCTCTATGTTGGTATGCATAACTCTTCTACCTACCATGTGATTCCTTCAAATTTCTTTTAATAACATACATCTCCTGCTCCATATTAGCTAACATATCTGGTCCAATCAACAACATTTTCACTAGATTACTCTAGGTGATAGGAGTATTGCAACTCCACCCACAAAGAGCCTCAATTGGACTCATTTTCAAGGAAACTTAATACCCATTATTATAATAAAACTCCACCAATGGAAGATATTCCTCCCACTCCCTCAATTGATGCATGACATACATCCTCAACATATCCTCAAGAATCATGTTAACCCTCTCTGTCTCTCCATATGTTTGTGGATGATAAGTTGTACTGAAGGCTAACTCTATCCCTAAGCCAGAAAAAAAATCCTTCTAAACCTTGGAAGCAAACTTGGCATCTTTGTTTGATATAATCTTCTTGGGAACTCCATGCAACCTCACTATCTCCCTAATGATGATCTAAGTTACCTCACTAGCTGAATTAGTAGACTTCACTGCGATGAAGTGAGCTGTCTTTCTCAACTTGTCAACCACAACCATGATGGAATCATGATGCCTCAATGCCCTCGAGAATCTTGTAATGAAGTCCATGGAAATGACCCCCAATTTCCATTCTATAATTGGATTAGGTTACAATAGACCAGATAGATGCTTGGATTCAACTTTCACATGATGATAGTCCAAGCACCTTGCAACAAATTCAACCACCTTATTCTTCAAATTCGACCAATAGTAGAACTTCTTAAAAACGTTCAAAGTATTTTGATATCCTGGGTGGCCTAAATATGGCTTGACATGAAACTACCTCAACATAAGCTTCTTCAACTCACCACTATTAGGCACATAAATTGTTATGCAACCAACTCAAAAAGAAGAAGAAAAGATAGATCAACGACTTAAAAATTATCCTCTTTGAGGGGGGGACATCCTTGACATTACATAAATGAAAAATTCTTGGATGATACAAATCATAATACCTCCTTGGTATATATAGGAGCCTAAGGGGTCACAATATAATGAGAGCCTGCATAACAATAATAATGTAATGGAACAAAAATAACAATAGTGGCTTCTATGGGGCACAACAATAACAACATGGGGGATACATGGGCACAACAATAAAAATAGGGGGATACACTAACAATAAAAATAAGGGGGATACACTAGTATTATAGGGACCTAACATGGCCCTCTCCTTCAAAATAATGTTGTCCTCAATGCTTAAGTAGTTTTGGATGCTTCTGCATAAAATTCTCATCCTCGCATGTGGAATCTTCAGCAGGTAAGTTCTTCCACTTAATGAGATACTATGAAATTAATCAATTTTGTAGCTATCAGGTTCTTGTTTCTATGACTACTTTAGGCTCAAATATGCTATTTCCTTCTTCATCAGTGATCCAGTGGATCAAATAATGCTCAAAATTGAAACTATGTGACAGAGCTAGAAACCTATACGATTAGATAGATCTCGGCAATTTAAATCCAACGCAACACGTTTCACTCAAATCTGATATTAGATGCTCCCAAAAACGTGTTTTGATAGATTTGGGAAACAACTAAAAAAATTGGAAAAAAAGTTATAGGTGCACCCAGTCAGCAATCCATACGTTTCCTGGGCCGCAACATGGCATGCTAACTGGTCCTCCATTGGCCAATTATTGGTCAACACTTGGCATTAGGTGACTAGTTAGTTACATCATGTAATTCTATTAGTTAATGGTTTTGGTGAAGTTGCCCAATGAGGGAGTGCTATGTGGGCCAACTAGTGGCTACCATGTGGCTTCTTCATGGAGGCCAAAATTTGTTTGGATGCCGAACGTCACCCCTTGGGTTCGAACCTTGGACCTCATACCAATCAACAAAGTACAATACCATTGTTCCACCACATTATTACTTGATATATGATGAATGCATATTACATTTGAATGTTGGTGAATGGCACATTTGGGGAGGGGTCAGGCTATTCCCTAGCCCTTGGCCACCCCTAGGCCATAGGACCATGGGCGAGGGGCCAAGGGCTAGGGCCTAGCCCAACCCTCATAGCTTGCAACACAACCCAATACACATCCATATGCCCAAAAATTTAACGCAGCCGTAAACCATGGCACAAAGGGGTAAGGGGGTCAGCCCCAGGCCATATGACCCCGTAATGAGACAACTAGCACGTGCAGAGAAGGGGGCTAACCCACATTCATGTGTGTTGTATGGAACCAAGAGCGTGCACCATATGGGGGCCAAACAACACCTTAAAAATTTGACATGCTATGTGGTCATATGGTCGTCACGCGTCCAGGATTTTCAGGACTAGGGCTTAATGGAACCTTTAATGGTCCTACACTTTCGCTCACCGGGCATGATTTTTTCCAGGTTTGGTGCGACAATTCTGCATTTGGGGCGCTCGAGCTAGGTTGAGGCTTAATTGTAGGATGGTTAGCTGCATAAGTTGGGAAAAGGATGAAACAAGCATAACTTTCTCAAGTTTTGGCCAAATGAGGTGCAAAACAAAACCAAAACATGGGTTTTTGATAGTGTTGGATCCATTGGAGACACGATTTTTGATATTTGAGTAGTATAAATAATGTAAACACACTTTTGAGCATTTTTAATGAAAGAAGCCCTACATTGGAAGTTGGACCAGAAGATGTAGCCCAAGAGAGGGGTGAACTCATTTATCATGCTTGTGCTATGTGTTTTAGATATCCTGGTTTTTTCTATGTTTGGCTGTAAATTTTGGTTTAGATTTACTTGTTTATGTGTTTAGTAAGTTGATCCTCTACCCATTACACATATAAATCTAACTTGCAAATTGTTTAAAATATTCACGTTTACACATTTAGATAATTTTTTGTATCTCAGCAACAGGTTTTGTGAATATTTGATTTGTTTGCAAGTGTTTTTCTAATGCTTACAAGTTTGAAGCTCAAGAGAGGAGAAGGAGAATTGGTGGAGTTAAGATCTAAAATTGTTTCAAGGAGAAGAAACACTACTCAAGCTTCAATATTCATGGTACATGAATAAGGTCCCGAAGAGATGTTTGAAGATGAGAAGACTTTTAGAAAAGCATTATTTGAGATTTCAAATATGGTTAAAGTTATATATGAGGAGAGGAATTCCAAACTTTATGGAGACAACTCAAAACCCCATGGAGGAAAATGAGACAAACATCCAAAAGGGAATGGAGGGAATGTTGACAACCCACCTTCACCTCCATCATCATCCTCATCTCCATCTTCCTCCTCATCTTCAACTTCTTCTACCCTTTCACAAACACATCCAAAATCCCAAAAAAGTCATGGTAAAACTCCTTTGCTTAAGCTTAATATTAAGTTTGAACTGACTATGTACAATGGAGAGGTAAATGGAGAAAGATTAGATAATTGGATTTGTCAGATTGAAGTGTATTGCAAGATACAAAGAATCAAAGATGATGAAACCAAGATTTAGCTTGCTTCTCTTAGATTGGAAGGTGCAACACTAATTTGGTGGGAAGCCAAAACTCAAGAGGACATGAAGAAACATGGTAAGGTTTTATCCTCTTGGAATGATTTTTGTGTTACAATAAGAAGTCAATTTTATACATTAGCATACATGTAGAAATCTATTATGGACTAGTAGAACTTTAGGAAAGATAAAGGGATAGATGTGTAATCTTATACTCAAGAATTTAGGAAAAGAGCTTTGAATTTGGGTATAGATTTGTCCTCACAAGATACTTTTCTCAATTATATTGGAGGATTGTATGGTTAGTTGAGATATACCATTCTCATGTTTAACCCTACAAACTAGATGAAGTTTGTGTTTAGGCAACTCATTTAGAGGCAAGAGGGAAAAATGTTTTTGAAGAAACTAGTGAGATTTCCTTTGAGTTTGGAGAAAAAGGAAAATGTATGTTCAAAGGAAAGGGGAAGAAGAATGTTTCCATCAATATGGAGAAAGAAAAATTTACATGTAAACATTGTTCCAAAGATGTCCATGACGAGGATCATTGCTGGAAAATTCATCCAGAAAAGAGACGCAAAAAATTGAAGAACAGGGAGAAGGAGAAGATATCTGCAACTACGTAACATGACTTAAGTTCAAATTCTAGAGATGAAACAAAGATGAAAACCATGGATTTGAAAGGTAAGGACATTGCAAGTACTAGTTATTCAAATTGTCTCAATGAAAATTAAGATGAAAAAACAAGAATAGAGCTTTTCCATATTAGAGTTATTCCAAAACAGACCAAGATAGATACATTGTTTGATAGTGGTTCACAAGAAAATTATATCTCAAAATACATTTTCAAGAAGTTGAATTTAGAAACCATTCCTCATCCTAAGCCTTATCCTTTAGGTTGGATACGTGACAATGCAAAAATGCAGGTGACAAAAATATGTAAATTGAAATTTGTAATCACTGCAAACTTTCTAGATGAGGTAGAGCTTGATGTAATTCCAATTGATATATGTGATATTCTTTTGGGAAGCCAATATCTATATGATAGGAGAGATATTTTTCATCACCATCAGAACACATATCATTTGTTCAAGAATGGGATTGAGTAAATTGTTAGAGCACACAGCAAGAAGTTGAATGCATCTCTTGTAAATGCGAGACAAATGAAGAGGATTGTTAATGCTAGTCAGAACTTTGCATTCTTAATGATCAAACATGAAGGTGTTGAAGAATCTAAAGCCTTTCAAGGAAATGGTTCAAGTTTGAAATCTAATTCCATTGATGTTTCTAATTCATGTGATAAGATTTTTTAGGAGTCTAACATGTTGCCTCCTAAAAGAGCTAAACAAAATGAAGTAAATTTGTAGTGATATGCATCATTGTTGACATTGGTGTCAAAAAGATACCAGTGTTAGAGAGTGCATAGGTCAAATATGTGATAGGTTAACCCGATAACACAATATAAATCAAATTAGAATACTATAACTTACTTCTACTATCAATCTGCAGAAGCTTAAAGATCGAGTTGAACAATATAACTAGAAGAAGAAGAATCAATGGTACAATACACATGAAAATACTTTTGGGAAAGCCTCAGCTAAAAACCCCACACTATTGTATTATCATACATGGTGGAAATACATAGGAATTATACAAAGCCTTAGCTCCCATAGCTAGCCAACTCTCAGTACAATTCTCACAGATGCTCACAGGCAATCTTGGCTTCTCTCGAGCCTTCCTCTCTACTCTCCAAGTTCTTATTTCCTTGCACTGTTCCTTATGGATGATTAGCCTTTTACCAAGTGGAAATCCAAGCCTTGAAAACTGCGCAATCCTCAAGGATGAATCCTTGACTGTATGCATGAGATTTCTCCATGAGAAAACACATGCAACTGATAGTACACTATCCTTGAACATTAATATCAACTAGGTCTTTCTCAGAATAGACATGCATGAGTTTTTGATGAGGGAATCTTCAGTTAACTAGAGTAGCACTATTTGAGTGAATTAATGCATCAACTAATTGTTAACTCACTATTAGTTCCTCAAACAGTTTGGAACTAATTTAACTGGACTTCACTCAGTAAAATGAATTAACTAATTACAACTCAAATATAACTCAATATTATCTCCTTAATTTAAGGGATAACTCTTGCATGACTTCAGAAAGACTTCTAACTTGAATTTCTCCAACTAATTAATTTAAAATAAATTAATTAATTATTTCCAAGTAGCTGTTAAGACTAAATTCGATTTTAATTCAGGGACAAATTAAATTGGAATATTCTTGCTGCCATATTTCAACACTCCCTCTCAACAAGAAGGGGATTATCTGTCACCCCGATCCTGTCTCTATGGAACTTGAATTTACACTTTGACAATGCCTTTGTCAAAATGTCAGCATCTTTCTCCTCAGTTGAAATATATTGTAGCAACATGATCCTCTCGACCTGTGAAAAGCCACGGGCAACAAATCTTGCCTTATGCTTCTTCGCACTAACATCAGTGGATTTCTTTACCTTGTAAAGCTAATGAGAACTCACAACTGACTTGTTCTCTGGTCTCGAAACAATATCCAAAACACTGTTATGAACTATGGAGTCATACTCCACCATAGCATCAACCCAAATCGGCTGCTGCACTGCTTCCTCAAAGGAAGATGGCTCAGCCTCAACACATTCCCCTGCAAGGGCCATGTATCCAGTGTACCTCTTAGGTGACCTCCTCTATCTGCACTGAGAATATGGTGCTCCCACATTCTCTCTCGCATCCTCCAACAATTTGTCAGCTTCTCTTGTGCGTTTCCATCCATCTCTGGAAGACTCTGCTTGAGTGGATGTCTCCACTCCTAGAACCTTTGCATGTGGCTACTCCGCATTAGTCTAAGGCTCCTCCTCCTTAGGAACCAATAGTTCCTCCATAGCCTATACTTGGAACTCCCTCTCAAGGGAAACTCGCATGGCCTTCTTCTCATCAAACTTGAGATCTCTGCGAACCACCATCCTCCGACTAGTAGGAAAGTACATCTGATAGTTGTAAGGTGTATCAGTGTACCCCACAAAATCCCCAACTCTGCTGTTAGCTCAAGCTTCTTCTGTGCATCCTTTGTCACATGGCAATATACTGATGAGCCAAAGCTCCCGAAGTGACCCACATCTGGTCTCTTACAGGAAAAAGCTTCCTCTAGTGTCTTCATCCCAAGTATGTGATGCAGGCTTCTATTCTGCAAATAGACCACTGTGTTGCATGCCTCAGCCCACAAGTGAAGTGGTAGGCCTTGGTCATGCAACATTTCCCATGTTGCCCCTATAATAGTTATGTTCTTCCTCTCGGACACCCCATTCTGCTGTGGGTTATGAGGTGCCGTCAACTCTCATTTAATTCCTTCTACTGCACAAAAGTCCTTAAACTCTTGAGAGACACATTCTCCACCATTGTCACTTCTCAAGGTCTTGATCTTCTTCCCTGACTCTTTCTCGACCAAAGCTTTGAACTCACAAAACTTTATGAAAGTTTGGTCCTTCTTCTGCATGAAATAAATCCAACATTTACAAGAATAGTCATCAATGAAAATCACATAATGCCTTTTCTTCGCTATGGATGTCATCGAGAATGGTCCACACAAATCAATATGAACTCACTCTAACACAGCCTCTGCTCAACTGTCTCGATCATGAAAGGAAGACTTGGTATATGTTTCCAAGGTACAACCTTTGCATGTGTCAAATTGCTCAAGTTTACATTTGGTAAGTCTTGTAGATATCTGCGGCATTATCTTCAAAGCCCCATGATGCAAATGGCCCAACCGCCTATGCCACAACTCACCAATGTCTTGGCTTTGCACCATATATGCTTTTGTAATCAATGCTGCACAATCATCTACCTCTAGTTTATGAATATTCTTCACCCGAATCCCTATCCTCTTGGTTTGACCCGTGGCTATGTGTCTTAGGAATGCATTTCCTTTTCATCGTCACCCATCTCTATGCGCATCTTGAGGGCTCTCTCCTCCAAGGCAATGAACAAATTTTTATCACCGGTCATGTGGAATGAGGCTCCAATGTCAAGATACCAGACATAACCCATCATCGATGACACCATGCATGCGATGAGGGTAAAGTCCATTTCGAACTGAGAGGATAATGCTTGGGATCTTATGAACCAATTAATGTAAGGGTACCTACAAGAGAAAAAAACCTGCAATCAGTGATAAACTTAAGAAACATATAAGAAAATTTATTAAGCTAGATGATCAAAGACTACAAATAAGCAAGGGAATCACTTCCAAATAAACACATAACACTCCTGAAGTGGTCGAAATATGATGTGTGGAATGAACTAATGATGATATCCTATGGCTATTGTAGAAGCTTGCATATATGTTATTATTTGGATCTCATTAATCTAATTGGTTAGGAATTTTTTTCATGATTATGTTAAGTAAAATTGACTCGGGTTTGACTCAAGGTTGACCTGGTTAAATAATAGTGGTTTTGGGCACATGGTATAGTATACATATGGTATTATGGTGTGTGATATTTCATGTAATGGAGCCTGTAAAAGGATGGGAATACTTCATTGTGATGTAGGTCTGGAGGTGAGTGGTGAAGGCTCACTTCGCTGGATTGGCCAGGGTTTTGGCCAATGCTAAAGAGATTTCATTGGATTGGGGTTTTCCCTAGATTTGGGGTTTTCCTGGATAAATATTATGTGTATAATATTTACGTGTAATGTTGCTGGTTATTTTATTATTCCTCTCTGTAAATCTTAGTAATAATTTATCTCTTTGTGGTAAATTTCTTAAAAACTGGTATCAGAGGTAAGTTGGAAGGACGTTTTTTGTTGCCAAGGGTTTGCATTGGTCTAGTAGATAGAGAGATAATCCAGTTTTTCTTGCAGATATGAATCAAAATCCATAGATTGTGAAGCAAATTTGTACGCTATTGGGTCATGAGAAATTCATTGGATGATGAGGATATGTGCATGTGGATTATTTAATTGATGAACCATGTACCTGAAAAGAATGCCTAGATAATTGGCGGTTACAGCGGTTGGTGACCCATGTGATTTGGTAGAAGGGTTCTTTTTATATGCACATTGATGTCATATGTACAAAAACAACAACAAAGGTAAACAAACAAAAAATTATTGTAATGGAGTGAAAATTTTAATTTGCATGTAAATGGGCATACTACTATAAGACCTAGTAAGGCATGAGTACCCCTAGGTAATTACCAGTAAAGTTTGGGTTAGAGCTATGTAATAGGCAAATGTCACGTTAACAAATCCCAGGTAAAAACTTTGAAGGGGGTAAGGGCTAGAGCGAGTGGGATTGTCTCACTTAGCAGGTTTTGGCTGGATTTAGTCAAGGAACCCCAAGTCAAGTTTAAGGGGGGAATTGATAGGTAAAATTGACTTGGGGATTGAGTCAAGGTTGACTTGGTTAAATAGTAGTGGTTTTGGGCACATGGTATAGTATACATATGGTATTATGGTCTGTGATATTTCATGTAATGGAGCCTGTAAAAGGCTGGGAATACTTCATTGTAATGTAGGCCTGGAGGTGAGTGGTGAAGGCTCACTTCGCTCGATTAGCCAGGGTTTTGGCCAATGCTAAAGAGATTTCATTGGATTGGGTTTTTCCCTGGATTTGGGGTTTTCCTGGATAAATATTATGTGTATAATATTTACGTGTAATGTTGCTGGTTATTTTATTATTCCTCTCTGTAAATCTTAGTAATAATTTATCTCTTTGTGGTAAATTTCTTAAAAACTGTTATCAGAGGTGAGTTACAAGGACGTTTTTTGTTGCCAAGGGTTTGCATTGGTCTAGTAGATAGAGAGATAATCCAGTTTTTCTTGCAGATATGAATCAAAATCCATAGATTGTGAAGCAAATTTGTACGCTATTGGGTCATGAGAAATTCATTGGATGAGGAGGATATGTGCATGTGGATTATTTAATTGATGAACCATGTACCTGAAAAGAATGCCTAGATAATTGGCGGTTACAGCGGTTGGTGACCCATGTGATTTGGTAGATGGGTTCTTTTTATATGCACATTGATGTCATATGTACAAAAACAACAACAAGGGTAAACAAACAAAAAATTATTGTAATGGAGTGAAAATTTTAATTTGCATGTAAATGGGCATACTACTATAAGACCTAGTAAGGCATGCATACCCCTAGGTAATTACCAGTAAAGTTTGGGTTAGAGCTATGTAATAGGCAAATGTCACATTAACAAATCCCAGGTCAAAAATTTGAAGGGGGTAAGGGCTAGAGTGAGTGGGATTGTCTCACTTAGCAGGTTTTGGCTGGATTTAGTCAAGGAACCCCAAGTCAATTTTAAGGGGGGAATTGATAGGTAAAATTGACTCAGGGTTTGAGTCAAGGTTGACTTGGTTAAATAGTAGTGGTTTTGGGCACATGGTATAGTGTACCCATGGTATTATGGTCTTTGATATTGCATGTAAGGGAGCCTATAAAAGGTTAGGAATACTTTATTGTAATGTAGGCCTGGAGGTGAGTGGTGAAGACTCACTTGGCCAGATTGGCTAGGGTTTTGGCCAATGCTAATGAGATCTCATTGGGTTGGTTTTTTCCCTGGATTTCAGGTTTTCCTAGATAAATATTATGTGTATAATACTTATATGTATTGTTGTTGGTTATTTTATTATTCCTCTTTGTAAATCTCATAAATCTCAATAATAATTTATCTCTTTGTGGTAAATTTCTTAACAGATTAATGATTTCATTTAGGGAAATTTTAAGCCACTTTTCAATGTATTATTTCATCAAGGGGAATATGATGTCTTAATTAACCTTTAAAAAAATATTTGTCCCTTTAGTTCTTATGCATATAAATTTAGTTTCTCCAATTGGTCCTCATTGTCATTAATGAACATGACTAGCCATTTATTCATTTTTTATTTAGGAAACTCGGCTACGTTGTTGATGTCTGTACCCAATGAGAATTTAATAATATCTAATTCTTCCTTTAGTACACATTTAGGGATGATCACAAATTACCTAATCATTCATGTGCCTCAAAAGTGTTTGAAATTTTTTATGGATTTTAGGAAGACGTTACTCTTATGGTTATCAATAATTGAACAATCCATGATAGCATCCTATAACATTTTTATCCTTACAAACTAGCATACCTTAATATATGATTTCCATAGAAATATGTCAGAGTATTTATTTTATTGATGAATGTCAACAAATCATTATTAGCAAATTATTGATCATGTTCAAGACCTTTCTCAAGATATTCATTGAACGAAAAAATTCTTTGAGATAATTTTCTCAAATGTAGAGAAGCCTCCCATGCTTCCTCAATCATTTTGAGTTTCTTATTTATATTTAATGTGACATAAGATTTAATTCCTATAAGTAAATATGCTTCTTTTTTCACTTTTTGGTGTGTATTAGGGGTGCTTTTTGCAACTTCAAGTGCTTTGATATCTAGAGGGGTCATGAATAAGGGAGTGGTGCTAAGTGCCTCTTTAATTTCATTTATTCTTATTTAGAACCTCATATTCTTTTCTTTTTACTTTGTGACAAAGTGAGCAAGTGTATCCCTTGTCATTTTCTGTAATTTCAGGAGACTTGTAGGTCGAACTCCTTAGATGTCCACCTCAAACTTTCATTAACTTTTAATGTTATTATTTTTCATGTGTACATTCTCAAGTTGTAGATTCTTGGTAGTCATGTCATAGTGGATATTTTTAATGGTTAATTATTGGTTCTCAAAGGTGACTGCATTTTCAGTGGCCATTTATTCATTTAATTTTTGAGGGGTACTAGAAAGAGGTAACATAATTGCATTGGTTCCCTATTAGGATTCATTTTTTTTGTGGGTTAGTCCATGGAATGAATTGCAAGAAATAATGGCCATTACTAGGTATGATATAAAAGAAAAAAAAATCAATGTCTTAAAGAAATGAGCTAAGCGAAATGAAATTTCATTTGAAATGACTTTAGCCGAGTCAAATATGACATATTTTTTAAAAGAAAAATAATATATGTACAAAAATAACATAGGAGCATTAGTTACGCTTTCATTTCCCATAATGTAGGACAAAATGAAGCAAAATATATATAAGGATCAATGACTACAGTGATATCGATAAAGGAAATGTGGGATAGAACATGCACAAAATGCAGCATGAAGTCTTGAACAATATTCCTTCTGCCACACATGAAGTCGAAAAACACATTCCCTTCAAAAAAATTAAACTTCTTAGTAGGCTCTATGATCTTCAATATCTTCTTGAAAACCTTAGGAGTTAATGGATTTGGTTCTTGTTTATGCCAAGCTTGATGGTTCTAGTCTTTATATCAAGTTGACAAGCACACTAGTTAACAATTTCTCTAAAGTTGAAGACTTCAACAATAGATGTGTTTTTTGCTAACCTTGTATTAACACTGGTATGGCTATGCGTTGAAGCTTTTTGGCCATACGTTGGTATACAAGCGTGGTGTTCACTGGTTTATGAAGGGCAAACATTGAAGTTAATGCCATACGTTGAAGGCTATTTTACCATTGTATTAACACTGTTTTAATATTGTATTAGCATTGATGTATTAAGGCTATTTGGTATGGTATTCACACTGTTGTATTAAGGTTGTTTGGTATGGTATTCACGTTGTTGTATTAAGACTGTTTGGTATGATATTTACGCTATTGTTAAATGTTGTACGTTAACACTGCTTCCATTGCATGAATTGCATCTTCCTCCATCGAATGAACCTCTGCTGTGTTGGTAAAACTTTGTAATGGTGTGGCTGTGGGTTACGAGTCTTCCTACGGTGGTGTATTGGTAAATTGTTGTGCTGATGCTACACTCCAAGAGCTGACTAATCTGGTAAAAGAGGTCGCACCGGCAACAAGGAGAAGAGATGCAAAACTATCATTTGCATTGAGTTATGTAAGTTTTTGCACTAAGACACATTGTAAGAGATTTTTGACCAAAAAAAACATACCTCTGTTGGAGTGTTGTTGGATGTGCTATAAAGTTTTATGTATTTACATTGTTCAGAGAAAAGTGTTGTCCATTTGAATGCGCTGTATAATTTTGTGTATTTATAGTCTTACGTATTGACAGTTGAATTTTCTTTCAAGTCATATTTCTTTGAATTGTAATTAAAAAAAAAAGTTGCCACCAGAAGTACAATTTTACTGTATATTGGCATAAGTATTTTTCTATCAGTAAAGTATTTTTCTAAAGTATGCATTCAATCATATCTATTTTGGGAATAGTTCTCACTGGCAAGGAGAACTATCCTAAGTGGTCCCGGATGATAAAACACACCCTCATTTTCAATGAGTTGTGGAAAGAAGTGTGTGTCGGAGATGGAGACAATGAACCAGAACATCCTACCTCAGACAAAGAGCTCATCATTGGGGAAAACAAGAATAGCAAAGCTTATGCATTAATCGTAGCATCTATAAATGAAGAGGTGAGTTTCCATATTTCGTCATTCTCAACTGCCTTTGAAGCCTTACAAAAGCTGAAAGAACTCTATGACTCACATTCTGCACTTGAAGTTGTTCAACTCATGATTAAACTCTTCACTCTTGAATTGTAAAATAATGATCCTCTTGCTCTTACATCTAAAGTAAAGTCTATAATGCATGATATGAAATCCACTAAGGTTGAATTGGATATTCCTCTTATAACTTTTCTCAAGGAACTTTATCCTACTTACTCCAATTATCTTGAGTCATTGCAAGTAAATGGAAATCTCAAAGATATCACCTTTGACTCTCTTGTGAAAATGTTTGCTAAAAGAGAGAAGGCTTTTGGAAAGAAGATAGCCCCTAAATGTTCTGAAGAGGTTGTATGCCTTGCTCATAAAGAAAAGCATCCTGCTCAAGATTCTTCAAGAGGAAGAGGTGGCCGAAGAGGAAGAGGAAGATATTTCAGAGGTAGGGGGGGTAGAGACTCTCAAGGAGAAAAGGCAGATTTGCACTACATACACTGCAAAGGAAATGGATCACATGATGCCTCTACATGCAAGCTACCATGGGCCAAAATTGAGAAAAAAAGAAACCAACAGAAAGGTAGAACTGATGATGCAGACAAAGGTAAAGCACCTGAATCCGCTCACTATGTTGTTGCACAATGTAACATTGGAGTAAATGAAGATTTATTTAATGCTTCACTTGCTTCTTGGAAAAATGATTGGTTGCTTGATTCAAGAGAAACCTACCACATGACTCATAGAAAACATTTTTTTGAAGAATTTACTAACAATGTTGATGGAGCAGTATACTTTGCAAACCAATCAAAAATCAAGCCATCAAGGCTTGGCACAATCAGGCTTAAACTGCCTAGTCTTCCAAACTTTCTTCTGCATCATGTTCTATATCTCCCACAGCTTAAGAGAAACTTGTTGTCCTTGGTCCACATATGATAGCAAGGTCACTCCATTCATATGTTTGATGACAAGCGTGAGGTAAGAAAAGCATCTGACCATTCACTGGCCATGGGGGGAATAGAAGAAGAAAGGTTTCTCAAGCTGCAAGGAACCTCTGCTTGTGCACAACATTTCTCATACAATTGTCATCATGAAGAAGGTACACTCCCATCAAGTTTATTATGGCATGCTAGATTTGGACATTTGAACTATGATAGCCTCCACTTGTTGAAGAAAAATGGTGTTTCTGGTTTGCCTACAATTCCTAGGAAATTTAAGCAATGTGATGGTTGTATTCTAGGAAAGCATAGCAAACAGTCTTTTCATGATTCACATTCAAGAGCACATAGAAAACTTGAACTCATTCATTCAGATTTATGTGGTTCAATGCTTGTTGCTTTTGCAAATGGAAATAAATATATGATGACATTTATTGATGACTACACCAGAATTTGTTGGGTTTATTTATTGAAGAACAAATCTGATGCTTTTCAAACATTCAAGAATTTTCATAAATGGATTGAAAATGATTCACAATCTCATATTGTGTCTATTCACACTGATAATGAAAAGAAGACACACCAAATGAATTTGAAAACTATCTTCGCCAACATGGAATGAAACATCAAACAAATGTACCTTATAATCCCCAACAGAATGGTGTAGCTGAAAGAATGAATAGGACAATCTTAAATATGGTACGATCCATGCTCTTCTTCAAAAAAGTAAAGATAATGTTTTGGGTTGATGTTGTTCTATGTGCTACATATATAAAGAATAGATGTCCATCTAATGCTATTAGAAACAAGACTCCATATGAAATTTGGTATGGACATGTTCATTCGCTAAAGCATCTCAGGGTCTTTGGTTCCACCTGTTATGCCTTGATACCAAAGGTACATAGAAAAAAACTTGGTGCAAGAAGTCATAAGCGTATCTTCCTAGGGTATTCAAACACCTCCAAAGCATAGTCTCTATGATGAAGTAAATAAAAAGTTTGTTGTATCTAGAGATGTAATTTTTCTTGAATCATCCAAAACTGACAATGTTGTTGAGCGGCAACTTGATCGCTTGGATAGATTCACAAAAGCAAAATAATTTCAAGAATTTGATAATCAGATTCCACATCTTGAAGGGGGGATTCCTATACTAGATCAACATGTGGAATTTTCTTCTGAGGAACACTCTCCTCTGCATGAAACTCCAACAACAGATGATTCTTTAAGTGATGTGATTAATAGAATTGGGAGACTCAATCTTGATTCAGTCCCAACTCAATCAACGAAGCAGCCTGGACCATCTGAGAAAGGTCCCCCAAAGTGGATGACAAAGACACTTGAAAGTGTTCATCCTAATGAGGTAGGAAAGATAGGAACTAGAAATTCAAACCGACAAAATGGAGGTGATGTGGATGACTCTAGTTCACTTGTTGATATGGATGTTTCTTATGATTGTGAATTGAACTTGTCTACAGATTTTGAACCAACTTCCTTCAAAGAAGCTGCTTCTCATGATGAATGGAATGAAGCGATGCAAAAGGAGTATGATACCCTTATAAAGAACAACACTTGGAAGCTGGTTGATCCTCCATTAGGAACCAAACCAATTGGCTACAAGTGGGTTTACAAGAAGAAGTATAAAGTTGATGGCTCACTTGACAAGCACAAAGCTAGGCTTGTGACAAAAGGTTTTGCATAGAAGGAAGGGGTCGATTATGAGGAGACTTTTTCCCCCACAGCAAAATGGGCTACCATTTGAACACTCTTTGCCCTAGCAGCTCAGAACAGTTGAAAGTCCATCAAATGGATGTAAAAACTACTTTCTTAAATGGAGATCTAAAAGAGAATGTTTTTATGTCTCAGCCTGAAGGATTTGCTATGAAAGAACATGAACATAAAGTATGAAAACTTGTGAAGTCCTTGTATGGCCTCAAACAAGCACTGCGAACTTGGTATGAAAAACTAACTGAGCATCTTCTAAAATTCAATTTCAAACATTATGATCTTGATGATGCAACTTTATTTGTCAGGAAAGTTGGAAAAAATGTTGTATATCTTGTGGTATATGTAGATGATCTTTTGATGATAGGGAACAATGAAAGCTACATTGCATCCATAAAGAAGGAATTGGGGAAAAGTTTTGAAATGACTGATTTGGGCTATGTTCATTACTATCTTGGCATTGAATTAACCCAACACTCGAAGTCCATATTTCTTTCTCAAAAGAAATACATTGGAGATCTGTTGAAGAGGTTTGGCATGAAAAAATGTAATCCTCTTACTACTCCAATGGAATAAAACTTAAAGCTCACATCTATTGAAGGAAAAAGAATTTGAGGATGCAACAAAGTATAGACAGCTTGTAGGAAGTCTCAACTACCTAACTACTACCAGACTAGACATTTCATTTGTTGTTGGAATGCTCTCCAAGTTTATGCAAAATCCGTGTGAGGGACATTGGTCTACTGCAAAAAGAGTTCTAAGGTACTTGAAGGGAACTCAAGACTTTGGAATCAAGTATACACAGGAGGACGACTTCAGCTTGATTGGATACTCTGATTCAGACTTCGATGGAGACAAAGAAACTATGGTATCTACTTCAACATATGCTATGAGTCTTGGATCATGAGCTATCTCCTGGAGATCACGAAAACAATCAGTTCCAGCAGATTCCACAACAGAAGAAAAATTTGTGGCAGCAGCTGAAGCAACAAAAGAAATTGTGTGGCTCAAGAAAATTCTTGAATATTTGCAGGTAAAACAAGTACAATCGACTCCACTCATGATTGAAAATACCTCTGCAATAAAGTTGGCCAAGAACCCAAAGTTCCATGATCGAACGAATCAAATCAATACTAAATATCATCTGATTCAACATCATGTTGAGGCCAAAATAATCCATCTCCGTCGTTGTTCCACTAATGAGCAAATTGCAGACATCTTCACCAAAACGCTTGGAAGAGAAAAGCTTGAACGACTTAGAATGATGCTTGGACTCACCAACATCCCTTTAGATTAAGGGGGGGAATGTTGACCCCTAATCATCAAGATTGAGTGAATATAATGTAAATAGATAAATAAGTAATATGAATAGTCATTGGGAGATGAAGTGAACAGTCTCTCACTCATGTATATAATGAAGACCTACTTGAAGGAATAAAACACACGAATCAATTTTGGTTGAGGAGTTACTGCCTAGTCTGACAAACCTCATGTTCCAAATATTTTTATTTTTCCTCTTGTCTGAGCCAAATTTAAATACCACTAATATGGATCTAACTAGTGGAATTTATTCTCCTAAAAATATAGCGAGTTGGTTGTATATCCAAAAATTTCATACTCCTTGCTTTTCATTGCCATCTTTCTTATTTCTTCAATGCACTTAGGAATACATGATATATAAATGAGGCTTTGCTAGAATTATGAGCCATTAAATCCTCATTTTATGGTAGCATTAAATATAATGTTTCTTCTTAATATACCACCTCCATCAAGTCATGTCAGGATGATAATGGGAAGTTAATAACTCATGGAAAATATTTAATAGGTGTGCTAATAAGTAATTCACATAGTACAATATCAAGCACCTCTCTTTATCTTGAGGATTAGACTATCTTAAATAAGCTTTCAATTAACCCTAAAAGGGGAAAAGAGCATGATTTCCACTAAGTATGGAATAAAGGAAACTAGGTGCCATATATGGCATATTGTGTATGAATATTTGTCATGTGTGAGGGATTGTTTTTGTGGAGAAAAGGTTGTGTGCAACATTGAACTATGTTGGAGATAAGTTGTGTAGGGGGAGTGGATTTGCAAAGAGAGAAGAGTGCAAAGAGTTGGGTTATGTAGTTTTCACACACAAATGATTATGTATAAGAGTGTGTGAATTCATTTGCAGAAAGAAGTATGGCTATGGTATATAGTACAAAGTGATGGTGGTGGGTACACAAAAATATGTCAACATGTAGAAATCAAACCCATAGAAATTAGACTTCATATAGACTAGGCTCAAGCCTTCTAGAAATTACTACTTGAATGGGCTCTCAACTTGTAATCAAGATGATTACTAAAACAATCCATGGCACTACACTAGCTAAAATATCTAGTAACTGGCATATAGAATGTAGCTTGGATTAGGTGGCCACTTTCCTCCATTCAATCCTTATGGTTATCACATCACATGTCATATAATATGAAAATAAGATTGTAGACCTTCTTGCTAATGAAGGTTACAAATATTATGCATCACTCCTTAGCCACACATGGCACTCCCTCCCTACTTACCCTCTCAAAAAATATTAATCTTATTTATCAATGAAAGATATTTCTTCCTCGAATATGGTGAAAATATTATGAGAAGTGCAAAAGAACATGGCTTCCATCCCACCATGTACACATGGTTGAGGAAGGAGCCATACAAGATCCCCCATACCATTGTCATGTTTTGAATTCCCTGCATTAAGGATAAATGGTTTAATACATCCACGAGGAAAGTTCATTGTGGTTTTAGTATCGTGTTAATGCTCAGGATTTAGTGGATTTTTATCATGTTAATGATGTGTGGATTTGGATATTGGCAACTACATAGTGTCTATCTCTGGTGAGTTCTCCCATGAATTATGGTCATTTCAAATTGGGATGGACATTGATTTTACAAGGTGGAATATTGCAAAATGAGGGAGTGATTATACTATAATAGCAAGGAGATTATGGTGATGCATTATATATTCTCATGGCATTGTTCTTCTCCATGCAATTTTCTCACATTTAGGTTCTTTTCTTGGCTTATTTTTTAAAACATTATGTTCTTATATTTTTCCCTTATTTGTTTGCCTCTTTGTCCTACTTGTCCATTGGGAATTTGTACTTATGTTTCACCTCTTCCTCTCTAGGTCTTTCCTTTGGGCTATTGTTTAATGTCTAAACCTTATTGAAATGAAAATATTGCATCCCATTTGTAGTCCCTGTAACCTATTCACTATGTTGAATATAAGACTTCTAGTCTCATATCATTCTTGGTCTCTTGCTTTGGGTTCCAAATTTACAACCAACACTGGTTTTTTAAATCTCTATCCCTTCCATCAATTAGTGCTCTCTTTGGCTTGGGTTCTAAGACCATCTATTGGACCCTGTTCATGATATTGCACTAGACATGCAACCTTGGTGGAATGGGGCATCTTATTTAAAGGAACAAGTTGTTGATGTTTGTTGCATTGGAAATTATTCAACACAGGGTAAGTGTCTATCATGTAGGAGAGAGTCCCTTTTCACTTCTTGTTTGAGAGGAGCAAGTATTATGATTTAGTTCCTAAGTTTTAACTTAGGAAAGCAACAAATTTAATCTATTGATTAATATCGATTATTGGGCTAAATTTTCTAATAATAATTAATTCAATTGTTTAAGTGACTTAGAGTTAATCTCCACCATTGATCTACGTGGGTCAGTATTTAATACTAGCCTTTACCACTTTGGAGGTTAGGAATTTGGCTCAATGAGAAATTACAAGAGATCCTTATAAAGGATGAGTACATAACACTATGATTGAGAAAATAAATTTCTCGATGAGTGAGAGGCTTGAGTGATTGAAGACAAGAAGAAAGTGTGCAAAATGAGATTTTTGAAAGGGAAATGAGATGAGGATGACAATTCAAAGAAAGGGTTTAAGATCTTCAACGAGGAGGCCAAGTTTTATATCCAGGCCAACATTTGTGAGTAAGGGTGAGTTTCCAACCAAGGCCACGTGGAGAAAGGGAGGAGGTTGAGATTCTAGCTAGGGGGAAAGTTTTCCAAGTGTGCAAGTTGTACAACCAAAGGTCGAAAAATTTCACAAGTAGAAGCTGAGTTTTGTTAGGGTTGAATTTATCTAAGAAAGCCAAAACTTTTCTTGGATGAGAATCCAATGGGCCATTTAAAGGTTCAAATATTTGTTGCAATTGCTATGTATTTCTTTGTGGGTCATGTAACCTAAATTTCTAGATAAAATAATGTGAAGGAAAATTTAATTGGGAAGATTTCTGTGTTGTTTGTGACTGATTTTTCTAAATATTGTCTGCTATAAATTTATTTTGAGAAGGTAAAAATACCATTGTTTATTATTAGCCATTTGGAAAATTGGTATACTAGTTAAAAGAAAATTGGGTATAAAATAATTCCCGTGTGAAATGTATTAAATATGGTGTTTGGAATTTAACATGGTATCAAAGAAACTTTAAGCTTTGTGAAGAGGGAAATCAATAGCACACAGATTTACATTAAAACATTTTATTTTTAACTAAGGGATTTATGGTTGAGTGATTAATCTAGAAGAAATACTTCTACCAAGTTGAGATATGAAGACCATAAAAAAGGGGAAACAAATTCTAGTCAATTTAAGTGGGGAATAGCCCTAATTCTCATGGATAACAATCTACAGGAGTTTCTATAAGGTCATTACACCTCACATATGCTATATTATTGGTCGTTAATTATTTGAAGGATGTGAAAGCCAAACACATCATCATGGATGCAATGAAGGATCATGTCATCCCTCACATTTCAAGGAATAAGATTTCCAATGAGATGTGGATTGCTTCTATTAGTTTGTACTAGATTGACAACAAAAACCAAAAATGGTGTTCATGGAAAAGTTAAGGAATACCTATTTGACTAGTCATGCACATTGCCATGATATCTCACTAGGATTCAACAAGTTCAAAATGAGCTTGGAGCTATTGGGGTAGCATGTCATATGAGGAGCTTGTAAGGATAGCGTTGAGTAGCTTTACAAAAAACAGGCTATCATTTTGATATATGTTCTAGCACAAAATAAACTAGTTGATTGGGTAGAATATAGGATGACTTCGCTCAAAAGAAAACCTTAGAGGAGTCATTTCCTAGCAAAAAACAATAGTGTGGGGTTGAGGAGAACCTTGAACATTCCAGTTAAGCAAGGAAGGGTAAGGAAAAGACCAAAATAAATGCATAAGGAGGATCTACTTCACATGCTAACTGTTAGAGTCGGTCTTGAGCCCTCCATCAGCGATCAAAACTCTTTTCATTTGCATAGGTAGGTGTCTCATCAGTGTCAATTTTTGCATCCCGTTAGGCATGCCATAACCTTGATGGAGGAGCTGATGTGTTTATACCCCTCTTGGCATTGCTGGTTTAAGCCATTTCAGTTATTAAAGCTCGTTCAAGCTTGTCTTGTCTTCTCTTGAGGTCAATTTCCTAGGTCTAGGGTTTTGGTCAAAAATATTACAAGGTCATGTGTTTGAAAGTCAATGAGTGTTCAGTAAGCCAGAGGGATTATTGTAAAGGTGTTTCTTCAAAACTTTTATCTGGTACAGTTAATATTTACCTTGGATTTAAAAACTTTGTTTTTAAAGCCAAGGTCATTTTTCATTTATTTGTAAAAAAGTGATGAAATTTCAAAAGTCTTCAGTCAACAAAATGCAACCCTGGTCCCCTTTCCAAGGTCCCTCAGATGATCTACCTGCAAAAAGAATCAAGCAAAAGCACTAAATCAGTCAATTTCAAGACAAAAAGAAACCAAAAAGACAACAGCATGTAAATTTTAAAAGTGTCATGAGAAAACATTAGAAAGTGGGTTTTGGGCATGAAATTTTTTCAAATGAAATTTATAAAGGCCCAAACTCCCTCCTTTCACTCTCATTGTGAATTCATAACCCTTGCAAGAGTGATTGGGTACACTTCCAAGAGAATTGAGGCAAAATCGGGCTCAGGACAGGTGCGCGACATGTCAAATTAGTTGCGCGACATGTTGGGCTACGCACGACATGTCAGGGAGGTTCACAGAGTGTAATTTTCTAACTGGCGCGACATGTTGGTTTGCGCGCGACATGTTGGGTAGGCTGCGCGACATGTCTAGCTAGCTTTCCCTAGCTCATGTTGGAATTGCTCAAGCTCCTTTTCTTCATCAAATTGTTTGAGGTAGGCCTCTCAAACTTGTGAATATCTGCTGGATGTGTTGAGAAACATCATGAATATCCTTGTAATGATCAAATTATGCAAGAAGAAAGACTCCATGTGGCTGTTTATAAACTTGTAAAAGGTGCTAGAGTTTTATTGCTATTTCATTGTTTCCCCTTGTTCTCATTCTCCCTATCTTTTCTATTTCATTGTCCCTATGTTTCCATGGCAATTTCCCTTTTAATTTGCAAGAAAAATCAAACCCTATCCCTTTCCCTTGTAAAAAGAAAAATCAAACCCTACCCTTTTTCCCTCATGATATCTATGTGAATACATGAAATTCATAATGCATGTGCAGTGATGTTTGTTCTTCCCTCATTTCCCTGTTTACATATATCCCTTTCCCTTGTAAAAAATCAAACCCTACCCCCTCTCCCAAAAGCATCAAAAGACAAAACATTCAAACCATCATTTTGTTGCACCATATGCATGAGTAACCGCAAGAAATTGTTGGTGAATATGTAAAGAATTTTGTCAATTTTCCCTTTGTTCCCTTGTTAATGAATGCATGCATATTCTCCTATGTTTACTTCCTATACATGTATTCCTCATACGCAATGATATTCCAATATTCATGAGTATAAATATGTATTCCCAATTGCCATGTTGTTTGCATAGTTTCCTTAAATTCCTTGTTATGTTCCTATTCCTTGTAAAAAGATCCCTCCCCTAACATTTCCCTCATGTCATTGTCCCCTTGAAACAACATAAAATTCAGCATTTTTTACAGGCACAAACAGCAGTCCAGTTTGTCCACTTTGCTCCTAAACTGTGTCAGAAACTGAAACTTACGAGCAAAGTGATGACCAATCATCAGCAGAAATTGAGGAACAGAGGCAGCCACATAGGAGTGGTAAGGGTGGACATCATAAGCGAGAGGAGCCCACTTCTTTGATAGAGCTACAAGCTTGTCCTCTTGTCGTATCATGTTTTCAGTATATGTCTTGCTACGATTTTTGTGAGAGGATCTCTCGGATTCAGCACCACCGAGATTTGGCCCGCCTTTTTGTTTTGCATTTGCATGATGGACATGTCAACCTTGCAGGGGTAAACTTTATATTGACACCCGAGGTGATCTCACAGGCTACAGGGATTCCTAATGTTGGTGAGGTGTGGAATAAGCGCAAGTTGTTGGATTTTGTTTTCTTTGAGCCTTATGTTTGGCCAGCATTCATGAGACATATGGCAGGTGTATTTCCATTCAGGTTTCTTAGAAACGAGTATGCTCCTATGGTGAAGCTCATTATGCATTATTTTACTTGTGAGGGCAGATTCTCATTGGTGTACTCATATCACATTCGCCTCTTGATGCATTTCACCCGAGTGAGGATGATCAACATCCCTGTTTTCTTCGTTCAGAACATTCAGAGGATGGTGCCCACGTTGCAGAGGAAGACCCTGGCACAGCAGTACAGGAGAGTTTACCATCATGGTTGATTCAACTAGTAGTATTGCATCAGTTGACTCAGCAGGGCATCTCATGGGAGGAGTTCATCTCTCGTGAGTTTTTCACAGTACCATCATCGCCACGTCCTGAGGTTGTTCACGAGGAGGGAGGACCATCACATCAGCATGACATCCCTGTTACTAGACATGTCAGCTCCTCACCTCAGGTCACCTATCAGAGAGGCCCAAGAGCCTTATTTGCAGCAGCTCGGCGAGTACTT
>APFE030067025.1:0-12631 GCA_000404065.3 Pinus taeda
CACTACAATCTAAGTGCCCATTACTAATACAACTACCTTCTACCACTATGGCAATCCAAGCTCCACTAAGGATATTGTGCAAATGTCCATGTGTTGCATTTTCTAGCCTTACTACTACTTTGGTACTTCTTTCCACCCCGCCATGCTTTCATACACTAAAATTTTCAAAGGTTATTCCAACTCAAGCATCCCCAAGCTAACTCCTTGATAATTTACTCCATAATTCTCAAACCAACCAATTCCATTTACACTTCAATTTGTCTATACCACTTCATTAAACCAAAACAATGTCACCACCTTCACCTCTAAGCAGTTAAGTCACCTATTGTGACGCAACAATTCCAACTCTTTCACTAATATTAACACCTTTTCTTGGTTCCCTTTGGATACACTACCAATTTCCATATAAAAAGACACCTTAAGGAAATTGTTAGTGAGACGAAGGTGGAAAATATCCATCACCACCACTATCCTTAAATGCTCCAAGAATTTATGCAATGTCTAATAAGTGCAATGAGCTAGTCAAAAAGCATTTCATACCACTTATTAAGAGAAGCATTCCCACACTATTACTAATTTTGGTGCCTTCAACCAAATAGGTCATCTATATGGTCATTCTCAAATCTATCCAAGGAGGTCTCTATTCCATTGTAGGTACCCAAAGGTGGGTAAGAACCTTCCAATTCAACTTGGTATACTTTACAATCTAAGCCATCTAGATAAAATGCACACCTTTTCTTGGGTGACTTCTTCATTGTCTTGTTCACTTATCATCTTTTATAACTTAACAACTTCTTGAAGGCACTTATCCACTAGTTACTTCTTGTCCATTGTCCTACCTTTTGATAATAGGTTGCCTAAACTAACATTGATGTGGAATGAAGAGGATGGCCCCTTTCCATCATGTATTTGATCCTTCTAGCAAAATTATTCCCACTTTGTCAATATTTCACTAATCTGATCCCCTATATTTATGCCCTAAGCTCCACTTCCTACTTCTAGAATTGATATATTTGTGGCTTTTAATAGTACAAGGAGGGTGGTATGTTACTAAGGCCAAATACAAGAACTATTTCAACGTTTTATCTAGAATCCATTATAGGATTTGACCGAACAAACTTTTGACCTTCTATCATGGGTGCACCCAAATATTTTTTTAAGGCACAAAGAACTTGCAAGATTCCCATTGATGTTTGGTCATATTATGATGTAGCCTTCTTCCCTTTCCTCAATGGAAGTTTAATAGCATAATGGCTCCCTACACACATTGAAAAAGACATATCCTTGATCTTATCTTTCTTGTTTCCTTTTATGAATGGTTTAGGTCTTTTTCCTTTCTCCTTGGTGTCATAAATTTTCATTCCATGTGTCCTAAACCTCCAATATTGTTCTTGGTTTTATTGTGAGATTACAACTTTCCAAGATAAATATTTTACATAATGGTTATGGCCACAAAGGAAACATGAAAAACACTTTTATTGAACTATTGCTTCAACTTCTACTTTTTTGTTTGACACCTTCTTAGGTTTCAAGCTTTTGCTTGGTCCATCATGATTTTCAACCTGGGAGACAAAGAATCAATTGAACTAAGTTGGCCTCTTTCAATACCCTTTGATGATGTCGTAAAACATCCATTGCATCCCTAAAAACCTATCTAAAATTCATTGTTTGATTTATTTTCTCCATTATTGGTCTTCCAAGAAACATTACCTTGCTTGGACTCAATGTTTTATCTTTTCACTCACATTTGTGTTACTCCATGTCTAATTGATATTGGCCTTATTTTGTTACAAAAACTTAGTGTTGGTGGGTTACTTCTTTAACCTGTCTTGACTAGCTTTATATAACTTCCACATAAGTTTCTTTTTTATCCATTGGTTTTTCCAAAATAATAAACCTTCTCTCTATCTATATAAAAATTCTTGCATGGCTCCCTTTATAGTCTTCATGGGGTAGGCCAAAGGGGACTTCTCCACCCTATTAGTATGACATTAGTGTTCTTCTAGACATAGTCACTTTTATAGTGGTTTTTACTTCAATGTTCAATCCTACTACCTAAAAATGATGAATAACTTACCAGTTATATGTGGATGACTTACTTAATTCCTCGTTGCAATGCACCAAGGAAAAAAACGTATTATGTCTAGTGTCCAAGTCACTCTTTCCATTTCCTAGCAACTTGTCTCAAAGCCTATTGCTTTGCCTCAAGTTTGCTCAAATGTGATGAAGAGTGCTTGAACTGCTTTGATACCACCAATGCAAGTATTGATAGTGGTGAAGAGCACCAAAACTATCTCAAAATTAGCTTTGATATAACCTATCAAACTTACAATTTACCTAAAATTTTGTTTGTAAACTTGACTTTCTCCCAACTTTATTTTGGTACTTGAGGTCATGCAACACTACCTTTCCTTGATTGTAGTGGCTTGGCTAGCATTCACCTACTACAACTAGACTAGGCCTCTTCATTTAAGGTTTTCCCATAACTCTACCTTAAGTTACACTTTTCCAAATGAAACTATGTCCTACTCAACCAAGTTCATTTAATAGTAGGTGCATTCCCAATCATGGCCTTTAAGGAACATGTCTCAATCAATTGTGCAATTTTTCCTATTGTGCCAATTATAAAATTAGTGCAATTGTATAGCTCCTTTGCACTTGTACGAATGATGATGAATGATAATTTCCTTACCACCTTTGACACATCCACTATTTATACAAGACTTGCCTTGCACTTGTGAGTCTCTCCAAGCCTAAGTGGACCTAAGTGCCCAAGTTTCCAATTTGTATTATATTCAATGGTGCCACTACCCTTCATGTCTTGTCCATAAACCATCCAATGTCCAAGGGTGTTGTATGCTAAATTGTAGCAAGAAAAGGCTTCATTTTACATGTGCCTTAGTCAAATGAATAAATTCAAATTTCTACTTTAGCAGGATGAGTTGTTAGGCAGTTAGCAGGATTGACATGGCCAAATCACTCAGCTAAGTCAGCCAATTTGATTTTTTGGGATATAAGTAGAGTTGTGTGAAATTTTGTGGCTAAGATATAGCTATATATAGGTGTTATATTTAGTGAAAGTCAATTATCTGAGCTATATCCTAGAGTAGAGTTAGTATGAGTTCATTTGAATAGTTGTAACTATTGTAAACTCAACTAACTCTCAATTAACTAGTCAATTTACTAACAATAGTCGTAGTCGTGCATATAATTTGAATTGCCTAGTGAAGTGGATGAAAAAGGCATAATTGTAATCATTATTGTATACTAGTGAGTGTACAGATTTTGTAGCACGAAAGTGAGCTTATTCTCTAGGAATATTGCAAGGAAATAGGAGGAAGAAAGAGGCCTATTTTGGCTAAGTATTAGCCATAGCAGACTCACGAGGAGATTAGTATTGCAATGTAGATTGATATTCAAGCATTGAATTTTCATTGTAATAGATCATTGTTCTCATATGATAGAATACAAATAGAGGAGGGGTTTTTCCCAGTTGGGTTCCCAATAAAAATTGTGTTCGTTGTGATTGAATGATTGCATGTGTTTCTATTGTGAGTTTTCCTTCTGCATAATTTAATAAATAAAAATTGTGTCTATTGATTTCATTCAGATTTCATTAGCAACTCCAAATTTCAAGTTATTTCTACACAGTATCAGAGCTACTGAAAACTAAATAGAAACTAGGTTCCTTATCATCTCTCAAGGAAATTTCAAATAGTAGAATTGTGGTGTGGGTATTTCTTCAGTGCAGAAACAATGTCTTTCATTGGATTGAGGCTTGAATATGCATTGGAGGGAACTTCAAATTTATATGATTGGAAAGACAAAATGGAAGTTATGTTAGATGAAAATGGAATATTAGAGTACACACAAACATATATTCCAAAACCAGTAGCATCAAATGCACAACAACTAGCTCAATGGAAGAAAGATACTGTAAAAATTAGGAGGATTATACTGGAGGGAGTCAGAGACCATGTGATTTCAAATTTGCATGGAAAATAGAATACATTTGCAATGTGGAAAGCTCTTAAAATCCTATTCGAAAGTAGCAGTGATGCCAAGAAGTTAGCATTAAAAGATAAGCTCAGGAACACTCAAATGAATAAAAATGAAATGATTGTTCAATACTTATCCATATTCACTCAAGTAAGAGATGAACTTGGAGCAGTTGGAGAGACTATGCCACAATATAAATTTATGAGCTTAGCACTCCTTGGTATTTCAAAGTCCTTGCACAACTATCAAGATTCAGTTAATGGAAGAGATAAGCTCTCAGATTGGGAGAGACTTTGTCTAACTTGGTGTAGGAGGATATTAAAAGAAACAATAGAGATGGAGTCACGTCCATAACTGGTGAGGAATAAAACTTTGCTTTAGCAAGTAAATGAAAGAAATCCAAATGCAAGAAGGCCCAAGGCAAGGAGGAATCCATCTAGAACCATGGCAAGAAGAAAGACCTCAATAAAATTAAATTTTTTCACTACCATGAGTATGGAGACTATGCAACAAAGTGTCCACACAAGAAATCCAGTAAGAATCTTGCAACAAGAGCCGAAGGAGATGCTCTCACATCACAATTTGAGTTGGATTTCACCTTAATTGATTGCATGAAAAGTATTGTATGAAGTAGTGCATAGTACTTAGACTCTGGTGCTTCATTTCATATGACATGAATCAAGGAGTTCTTCAGCAGCTTAGAGAAGAATGACCTACAATTACACATAGAGCTTGGAGATGATGGAAGGTATAGTACCAAATGTATTGAAAATGTCACATTTAAGAGGGTGTCAAGCTCCTATCTTCACCTAAATAATGTAATGTATGTGTCTGGTCTAAGGAAAAATATAGTTTGTGTAGTTGTACTTGAAGACAGAGGATATGATGTAGTGTTCAGTAAAGGGAAGGTTTATCTAAAGCATGTTGCAAATAGAAAAGTAAAACAATTTGGCATTAGAGTTAAAAATATCTCCTGTAAGATAGAGGTGGATGCATGTGTTGCATTGAATAGCAAGGCAGAACATGTTCAGGGTCGTGATGTTGTAGATCTTTGGCATATTTGCATGGTACACCTACACCGTGGAGATTTGAAAATAATGCAACATATCACCACTGGACTTCCAAAATGCACCCTGAATCAACATGATGTTTCAAGGGATGTACTCTTGAAAAATATTTTAAATCCTCCTTCTAGAGCCAAGATAATAGAGTTGGAGCCATCTTGGAGCAAGTTCACTCATAAGTGTGTGGAAAATTTTCCACAGTCTCAACTATAAAGCACATGTATTATGTGATCTTAGTTGGTGATTTTTCCCAAAAATGTTGGATCTATTTAATGAAGAAGAAAGATGAGGTTTATTCAAATTTTGTTGAATTTAAAGCCTTAGTTGAAAATGAGACTGGAAAGAAAATTAAATCCCTAAGAAATGATAATGGAGGATAACATGTGTCTAATGCCTTCAAATAATTATGTTCCAAGGAGGATATTAGAATGGAGTTGATTGCACCCCGCAACCCACAACAAAATGGGGCTACAAAGAGAAAAAATAGAAGTATTGTAGGAGTTGCTAGAGAAATGTTGCATGACTAGGGGTTCCCACTATCCCTATGGGCAGAAGCTTGCAACACAAATGTTTACTTGCAGAACATGAGCCCTCACAAAATTCTTGGAATGATTACACCTAAAGAGGCTTTCACTAGGAGGAGGCCAAATGTCTCCCACTTTCACATTTTTGGATCCATAGTTTCTTGTCATGTCTCCAAAGATAGCAGGAAAAAGTTGGAGCTCACTATAGAGAGGGGGATCTTTGTAAGTTATAATAATACACCTCGTATTCACTCGATGTATATGACCTCACTCAAGATGAATATTAGGAGGAGGGATGTTAGATTTGATGAGGGGAAATCCATTAGGAGCTCTCTATAGTGAGATTTGAGCATACCACCAGAGGAGGAGCTTCTAGCTCCAAAGAAGGAGTCTTAGTCATATGTTGGTCAAAGGCAAGAGGAAATTATGGGAGGATGATGTGGATTGGAGAGAAGACAGAGTGGAGGCACCCACTCACACAAAGCCTTCCAAATAAGGAATGAAGAGAACCAGGATGGTTGACAGAATGGTGCAAGAAGATCAGGAGTAGTTTGGAGCTCGTAGCTCCATTTGTAGACACAGGAGATCACCAAATATATATACAGGATATATTGCACTCATGTTAGAGTTGGTTGATTCTAAGCCATATTCTTTTGAAGAGGAAGTTTCCCAACAAAATTGGCTAGATTTCATGGTGGAGGAGTATAACTCCATCATGAAGAACAATGTTTGGGAGGTGTTTCCTAGACCTGAGAACAAACCAATTGTTGGTTCCAGGTGGTTGTATAAGGTGAAACATGCAGCTTATGGTAGTGTTGAGAAGTACAAGACCAGATTTGTGGCCAAAGGATTCTCACAGGTGGAGGGGATTAATTATAAGGATACATTTTCCCTTGTGGCAATATACTCATCTATCAGGACCATACTTTCATTGGAAGCATAATTTGGGTGGAGGATCCACCAAATGGATGTTAAGATTGCCTTCCTTAATGGAGTGGTTGAGGAAGAGATCCACATTGAGTAGATTGAGGGGTTTGAGACCTTTAGCAAGGATACACATGTGTGTAGGCACAAGAGAGTCCTCTATGGTCTCAAGTAGGCACCTTGTGCTTGGTACATTTGCATAGTTTCTTATCTCGGTGGACTGGGATTCACTAAGAGTGAATTAGATGCCAATCTTTACTACATTATGGTAGATGGCAGTCTACTCATCTTAGTTCTCTATGTGGATGATTTGATACTGACAGGAGATGACAGGTTGATCCAGTATTGCATGGAGGACCTTGCAAGAGAATTTGAGATGAAGGATACGGGTTTTATGTGCTACATCCTTCACTTGGAGGTGTGGTAGGGAGATGGATAGATATTTCTTTGATTGGGGAAGTACGCCTTTTAAATCCTTCAGAGATTCCACATGCAAGATTTCAAACCCATGGATACTCCTCTAGGTACTAACTGGAGGAAAGAGGATGCTTCTATAGGAGAGCTAGTAGATGGAACTATCTATAGAAATTTGGTGGGGTCCTTGATGTACTTGGTGAAAATAAGGTTGGATATTTGTTTTGCAGTGAACCAACTTAGTCAGTTCCTGGTGGACCCTTCCAAGATTCACTGGAAAGAAGCAAAACATGTTCTAAGATACCTTAAAGGCGCAATAGACTTTGGGTTCTGGTACAGGAATAATTATGTAGTAAAGCTCCAAGGCTTCACAAATGTAGATTGGGTAGGGAGTCCCTCATATAAGAAGAGCACACTGGGAGCAGTCTTTAGTGTTGGGTCAACAATAGTTTCTTGGTATAGTAGGAAACATATATTTGTAGCTCTCAGCTCAGGAGAGGTCGAGTATATGGTTGCTAGTTGGTCTCTTCATTTAGGCTATTTCGATGAGGAATATCCTAGTTGGTCTCTTCATTTAGGGAATGGATCCTACATTGATACACTGTGACAACCAGAGTTGTATAAAACTCTTTGAAAAGCTAGTGTTTCATGATAGTTACAAACATATAGATATCAGGTACCATCACCTGAGAGATTATGTACAGAGGAGGATTGTTATGTTAAAATGCATTCCTACAAAGGAGCAGGATGCAGAAAGTCTTGACAAAGGCTTTGTCAAGAGGAAAGTTTGAGTTCCATAGGAGCAGGATTGGGGTTGTTCATAACTATTTTCTTGCTAAGAGGGAGTGTTAAATGATAGAAAAAATGCATCATTTGACCCGTGCCTTAGTCAAATGAAGAAAATTGAATTTCCACTTCAGTAGGATGAGTTGTCACACAATTAGCAGGAGTGACATGGCCAAATCACTTCATTAAGTTAGTATATTCGAGTTTGTGGGCTAGAAGTAGAGTTGTGTGAAATTTGGTGGCTAAGATCTAGCTATCTAGAGTTGTTATCTTTAGTGAAATTCAGTTATCTAAGCTCTAGTATAGCATAGAATTAGTATGAGTTTAGTTGATTTGTTGTAATTGTTGTATGCTTAACTAATTCTCAGTTAACTAGTCAATTTACTAAAGTATCCCTAGTCATGCATGCAATTTGAATTGCCTAGTGAAGTGAGGAAAAAGGAATAATTGTAATCATTATTGTATACTAGTGAGTGTATAGAGTTCGTAGCATGCAGGTGGTTTTATTCTCTTGGAATTGCACAAGGAAATAGGATATTCCAAATTCTTTACGAGTAGGAATTATGCAAAGAAATAGGAGGAAGCAGGAGGCCTATTTTGGCTAAGTATTGGACAGAGCATACTCAAGATGAGATCAATATTGTAGTGCATATTGAGCTTCAATCATTGTATTTGTCATTGTAATAGATCATTGTTATCATATGATATAATACAAATAGAGTAGGGGATTTTCCCATGTTGGCTCCCTAGTAAAAATTGTGTTCGTTGTGATTGAATGATTTCATGTGTTTCTATTATTAGTTTTCCTTCCGCAAAATTTAGTAGAATACATTTGTGTCTATTGATTTCAGTTTGATTTCATTAGTAGTTGAAAATCTCAAGTTATTTCTACATTGTGCCCAAAGTTCCATATGTCCAATAAATGTCTTCAAGGCACCCAAGTGCATGTAGCAAGGATGTGCCCAACAAGTGTGTCTAATGCATGTGTGTCCTATGAACGAGCACCCAAAGAGTATGTTCCACAATTACATTTTGTGGGTTCTTGTGCCTAAAGGAATTTCTATTATCAACCACAACTCCCAAGTGTGGGATTCCAATTCTTTGGTTTTGTATGTATCCCAAACACCCATGTCTATAGAATTTATTCAAGTACTCTATGCCACTTTTTCCATCATTTGTAGTGCATGTGTATTCATGAGGTTTCTATGGAAAACCTCTTTACCATTCCTCACCAAGTTGCATTCCAATCTTAACCTAGTCTGAAGAGCTAATGAAATTTACCAAGGTTTGCGTATTTTAAGCACAATCACAAGATCTAAGTGTGATAAAATACTAGATTAGCTACTTGTAAGACAAGATAGAAGAGAGAATAAAACTACTGAGATTTTGATTAATGAACCAAGGTGACAATTCGAATTACTCATAAGATCTTATGATTATTTTATTATTGAACATGATTACAATATGTAGACTCTCCAAGAAGATAACCAATTTGAATTAGGTTGGGGTTCCATGTGCATTCACTCATTATAATTGAAAAGCATTTTTCCCTAGCTAGAAAAGAAGTCAAAATTAGACTGGGAGGCCTAGAATCAACAAAATTCTATATTTTCCTGTAGATTCACAGCTCATGTAATTTCTTAAAGCACAAGACAAGAATCTACTCTACTCTTTAACAACAAAAACCAATAGATCGATGAAAACAATAATCGCCAAGAGAAAGATAAGCATTCGCACATGACACAATATTTCTCTGGGGAAAGCAACTGCTCAAAACCCTCACTATCTATATTGCATTAATCAGAAATCCAAGATGAAAATACAATGCTTGTTCTCACTAGAACAATCCATGTACAAGTATAATCAACTCTCTGCCTCACAAGCTTGCTCTAGCCAATTCTGCTGTCTACCAAGTCCCTATTTCCTTGTGCAATTCCTAAGAGGATCAGCCCATATTTAATTGGGAAATCCTTCTTCCAAAACTGTGAAATCCAAACTTAGGTCCATAATTGATTGCATCCATGATCTCTACAACTCGGAAAATCATACAACCGATAATACATTGTCCTTGCACTCTAGAGTCAACTGGGTCTTTCTCTGAACTAACATGCATGATTTTCTCTTAAGTGCATATCGAGGATGCACCAGTGCACCAACTCACTACTAGACCTCTACTAGTTCCTCCAACAATTAGAACTAGTTTAACTGACCATAACTGGATCAAACTGAGTTATCTAATTACAACTTAAATAAACTCATCCTAAACCCCTAAAATTTAGGGATCACACATACATGACTACAGAAAGACTTCCAACTCAAAATTCCTAAGCTAACTAAGTCAACTTAACTTAGTTAACTATTACAAGTTTCTATGAGAAAAGAATTACAATTTAATTCAAGGACAAATTAAACTTGAATTTCTTGTTGCCATTTCTTAACACTCCCTCTCAATGAAAAATGGATTATCAGCTACCTCGATCCCAACTCTATGAAACTTGAATTTACTTCTTGACAATGCCTTTGTCAAAATGTCAGCATCCTGCTCCTCTTTGGGAATGTACTCCAACAACATAATATGCCTCAATACACAATCTCAAAGATGATGATATTGAATGTCAATATGCTTGGACCAATCATGAAAAACTGGATTTTAAGAGAGTTTGATACAACTCTGATTATCACAGTTGGATCCATCTATTGACCAAACAAACCAACCAGAATATTCCTCATCCAGATGGCCTCCAATGTTGCTTGACTTGTAACCATGTACTTTGCCTCTGCCAAACTGAGTGCAATCGATCTCTATTTCCTACTATACCAAAAGACAATTGCTGACCCAATACTAAAGATCCCTCCTTATGTGCTCTTCCTATCGAATGGACTCCCTCCCCAATTTGTATCGATGAAACCTTAAAGCTTCACTTCCTCTGTCTATTTGTACCACAATCCATACTGAGTAGTGCCTCTCAGGTATCTCAACACATGCTTGGTCGCCTTCCAATACAACTTGATATGCCTAACCATCACTTGACTACGTTGGTTAACTGCATAGCACATGTTCTGTCATGTGTTCACTAAATACATGAGTGAACCCACAAGTTTCATGTAAATGGTATCTTCCACTACTTCACCCGAAGTAGCATCCTCCTTCCTCCAGTTACCTGCTAGAGGAGTCTCCATGGGTTTACTTCTCTCCATGTGGGAACTTTTCAGTATCTCATTGGCATACTGTCCCCGAGAGACAAAAGGTTCCCCATCACCTTGCCATACTTCCATGACCATAAAGTAATGCATAATCCACAAGTTCTTCATTTTGAATTATGTTGCCAGATCCTCCTTTCAAGACTTGATCAACTTATCATCACCTGTCAGAATCAAATCGTTGACATATAAAACAATAGTAAATAATTTACCTTCCACCACAATGTGGTACAGGTTCGCATCCGCTTCACTTTTAGTGAAGCCTGATCCTGGTGTACCAAGCACGAGGTGCTTGCTTTAGCCCATACAACGCTCTCTTGAATCGGCACACATGGGACTCACGGTCCAAGGTCTCAAAACCTTGAGGCTACTCAATATACACCTCTTCCTCAATCTTGCCATTAAGGAAGATTTTCTTTACATCCATATGATGTATCTTCCAACCCATCTGCGCTGATAGTGACAAAATGGATCTGATTGATGAGTACCTTGCAATGGAGAAAAGGTGTCATCATAGTCAATCCCCTCTACCTGAGAAAATTTGTGGGCCACAAACATGGCCTTATGCTTCTCCACAGTACCATCCACTACTTTGTCTACCTTGTAAAGCCATCGGGAGCTCACCACTGACTTGTCTGCCAGTCTTGGGACCACATCCTAAACACTGTTACGAACAATGGAATCATACTCCTCCACCATGGCATCAACCCAAATTGGTTACTGCACTGGCTCCTCAAAGGAAGATGGCTCTATCTAAACACATCTACTCATAAGAGCCATGTATCCAATGTACCTCTCAGATGATCTCCTATGCATGCGTTGCGATGTGGGTGCTCCCACATTATCTCTCGCATCCTGTAATAACCTCTCAGCTTCTCTGATTCACTTTCTCCCATCTTTGGAAGACTTTCCCTGAGTGGATGTCTCCACTCCTAGATCCTCTGCATGTGGTTGCTCCACATCAATCTAAGGTTCCTCTACCTTAGGATCTAAAATCTCATATATCGCATGTAGCTGAATATCCCTCTCAAGGGAACATCGCATGGCCTTCTCCTCATTGAATCTGATATCCCTATGAACCACTGTCATCCTGCAAGTCGACAGGTACACTTGGTAGTTATGAGGTGCATTATTGTACCCCATAAATATCTCCAACTCTGTTGTTGGCTCAATATTCTTTTGTGCATATTTGATCACATGGAAATATACCGATGACCCAAAAATCCTGAAGTGGCCAACATCTGGTCTCTTCCCTAAGAAAGCCTCCTCTATTGTACTCATCCCAAGAATCTGATGCATGCTTTTGTTATGCAAATAAGCAGTTTTGTTTCATGCCTCAGCCCACAAGTGCAGTGGTAGGCCTTGATCATGTAACATCACTTGTGCTTCCCCTATAATGATTCTTCCTTTCAGCCACTCCATTTTGTTGTGGGTTATGGGGTGTTTTCAACTCCGGTTTAATCCCTTTTTCAACACAAAATTTTTTAAACTCATTTGATACATACTCTCCACTGTTATCACTCTTGAGAGATTTAACCTTCTTTCCAGTATCTTTCTCGACCAATGCTTTAAATTAACAAAAATTTTCAAAACTTTGATCTTTCTTCTACATAAAATATATACATCATTTATGAGAAAAAACGTCAACAAATATAACATAATACCTATGCTTGGCCATGGATGTTTTCGAGAATGGTCCACACACATCTGAATGGGTTC
>APFE030067036.1:0-40848 GCA_000404065.3 Pinus taeda
AACCTCAAACCCTCAACCTCAAACCCCAAAACCCTCAAACCCTAAGCCCTAAACCCTAACCCCAAAACCCTAAACCCTAAACCCAAAACCCAAAACCCTAAACCCTAAACCCTAAAACCCTAAACCCTAAACCCTAAACCCTAAAAACCTAAACCCTAAACCCTAAACCTAAAACCCTTAAACCCTAAACCCTAAACCCTAAACCCTAAACCCTAAACCCTGAAACCCTGAAACCCTAAACCCTAAACCCTAAACCCTAAACCCTAAACCTAAACCCTAACCCTAAACCCTAAACCCTAAACCCTAAACCCCTAAATCCTAAACCCTAAACCCTAAACCCTAAACCCTAAACCTTGGGGGTTTCCTAAACCCTAAACTGCATGGAGAATTCTAGCGTCACCCTTTGCTACAGCATATTCCCAAGCCCTTGATTTGTTGGCGGAATCCGCGCAAAATCGGGACTTTTTACATGAGCAGTTCCGACCCCCGACCTTGATCTTCACCAGCAGCAAAGTTTTCAGCTTCCAGCAGCAGTACATGTTTTTTTCAGATTTTTTGCATGAGCAGAGCTATTTTTTAGCTATTTTTAGCGATTTTTTAGCTATTTTACTTTATTTTTTAATATTTAAAATATTTATTTTTAAATATTTTAATATTAAAAAATTAGAAAGTAATACCATGTATCCATTACCATGGTTGCAAAAAATACCATGTACCGCTTGCCTTGTCCATTTTTGCTATATAAGGACAACAAGTAGCTCATTTTCTTTGTATCACTGATGAGTCCGATCTTGGACGAAACTAGTTTGATGAATATAAAGATCTGCTCTTGCTTATTATGTGTTTTTCATAATTTTGTCCTTTAGCAATTTCTGTTTCCTTAGCAGTTTTTTCATTTCTGGCAATTTCTGCAATTGTAACTTGGGTTTATTATTTCGGTATGGTCGCCCACTTTATGCTCTTTCTGTTTTAGCCCTAATCATTGTCCATGGTGCGGAACTATACCGGCCCTACTACTCGTTCTCGTTCCAGATCTCTTTCTGTTAATTCTGACTCGTCTTCTCATTCGATTGACGAAGCCGAAGTTCAACGAGACGATTTGCTTTTTCAACTCCAGGATATTGTGCATACTCTCTCTCATTCTGGTTCCATTTCTCATTACCGGCGAGACAGTTTGCTTTTTCAGCTGCAGGACACTGCTCACGCTCTCATCCGGAGAGACGTTTTTCACAATAACCCGATGGCTCCTCGTCAGCTCAGGATCAATGAGCCTTCTGCGCAGCCCCAAGAAGAATCTGCGCAGCCCCAGAGAGAAACTGCGCAGCCCCAGAGAGACATCACGCAGCTCCAGCTAGAAACTGCGCAGCCCCAGCTAGAGACTGCGCAGTTCTCTCCTCATGTTGCGAAGGGTCCCTCCTCCACTGCCCAGGGGCATTTTCTTGTCGGACATGGGTTTTCTTCAGCTCCTCCGGGTCCTTCGGCAGCTCACCAGCATTCGGCAAATGACGAAATTTCGCCAATGCCTCAATCCTGGACTGATGTTATTTCTTGTGCAGTAAAAGACTTCCAGAAAGCCACAGAGATTTTAATGAAATCTCAGTCTCTTGTTGATAAATTATCAGCTCTTCAAAGAGACAACCGGGTCATTCAGAGCCTCATGGTTAAATCACCTGGGCTCGTGGCTTCTGATCCTGCCACCAATGATACTCTTAGAGGTGGTCTTGAAGCTCTTACTGATCGTTACCGCAGAGATTGCCATGAGCTCTATTTACGGCATGAGCAAGAGATTGTAAGTAAAAATGAAGCTAGGGTTTCACAACTAGCTTCGGATTTTGAAGAAAAACTCCAACAGCTTGCCGAACCGTTCCAGCAGATTCCATTCACCAGTTCTACCGGTCCCATTGCTGGTAGCATTGTTGCTGCCCACTGGACTGCTTTGGCCTTGTCTTCCTATAACAGACAGGTCAACGAGTTCCAAATAGAACTTGTTGAACGACGTGCCGCCAGAGTTGCTGCTCAAGCAGCCCGTGATGCAGCACGGGAAGAAGCAGCAAAAGCTGCCAACGACATTCCGAGAGAAGAAGCCATCGCTGTTCTGGTCCAGAGGGAAATCACCAAAACCTTCCAGGCCCAGCAACAGAAGCTTGATGCCACTCTGAAGCCAATACAAGACCAGCTTGCATACCTTGTTGGGCTTCAGTCCCCTGGCACTTCTCCTCCTCGGCAGCAACGACAGCAGCAGCAGCAGCAGCGCAGGCAGCCCCAGCAGCGACAGCAGTTTGGCCAGCAGCAGCAGCAGCAGCCTCTGCGCAGTCAGCAGAGGCCTCTGCGCAGGCAGCCCCAGCAACTGCGCAGTCAGCCCCAGCAACTGCGCAGGCAGACTCAGGGGCACCAACAGCAGCAGCAGCAATCCCGGCCAAAAAACGGGACGGGCAGGGGGCGTTTCCGTCGAGGAATTCGCTCCACACAATCTGTTGCTGGGCAATCGAGCTCTGTTCCAGACTAGTCTTTTCAGAACACTGGTTTGAATCCGGCAGCTGCCCCATTTGCTCCACAGCAGCCAAATATGCGCCAGATTCCAGACAGAGACAAAGGGAAAGGCAAGGTCTTTTTTATGTAAGCAATTCTCGTCGTCATCTTTTTTGGTTGCCCTCCATTAGCCCATTTTCTTATTTGGCTTATCTGATTGGAAAAATGACCCCCTCCCAGATTGATCGTCGAATTAGCAATCTTGCTATTCACAATCTATCTTCTGTTCCCCTTTCCTTCAGCCAAACCAAACTTTTGGGCCTAGGGCACAAGTATATTCCTCGGCCCCCTCCTATGGCCATTGATGACATTTATAGAGAATATGCCTATTTTTCCCGTCTTTGCCGTCTTAGATTATTTTTCCGTCTTTCTGCTGATGATGATACCTACAACCCATTTCGTTTGCCAAACCCTACCTGGGAGCCTCCGGTTAATGATCTCAATCTTAATCGCGCTCTTCAGCTTGGCCGTACCATTCTTCAGTCCCGTATTGCCTCTGTTCAGTTTACTCCCAGACCCAGATTTTCCAGATCCCAATTGCTTGCATTAAAGAGCCTTCGCCGACTCCCTATTGTGATCAAACCAGCGGATAAGAACCTGGGTATTGTGGTTCTTGACAGAGATAGCTATGTTGCTGAAGCTCATCGGCAACTAGCTGATCGTAACGTCTACAGGCAGTATGCAGCGGTTCCATGGTTAGCCATCAGCAGGTCCCTCAGGCAGCTTCAGGGCAGATTTCATAATCTGCTTTCAGTTCAGCAGTGGGAGTACATAATGCAAATCAAGCCACAAGATGCCAAAGCTTGCCGGCTTTATTTTATTTGGAAGATCCACAAAAACCCTCCTGTCAGTAGGCCTATCTGTGCTTACAATGGGTTTATGTTGGAGCCTCTTTCCAAATTTTTGCATTATAAACTCCTTGGCACTTTACTTGCTCAGCCTACCCATCTTCCAAACTCTCTCTCTCTCTCTTACAGGATATTGAATCCAAGCGTTTTGCCCTGGATTCATTTCTTGTCACTTTTGATGTAGAGTCACTTTATCCCAACATTCCCACTCAGGAAGGCTTGCATGCCTTACGGGATATGATTGAGTAGAGTACTGCTGATTTCTTCTTGCCAGAGGATGTAGAGTTTCTTGTTAGTGCAGCTGAGTTGGTGCTCAAGTGGCATTTCTTGCAGTTTGATGGCTCTTTCTATCGGCAGATTAGAGGCACTGCCATGGGCAACAATTTTGCTGTTGTGTATGCATGTCTTTTTCTTTGCTGTCTTGAGCAAGAGGTCTTTCGTAGATTTCCTGCTCCAGAGATTCAGCTTTTCAAACGGTTTATTGATGATGGTTGCATGGTGTGGAATGGCTCCAGAGAGAGATTGGTCCAGTTTCTGGATTGTTACCAGTCCATTTATCCCGAGCACATCCGCATTACCTCTTGTATTTCATCATCTAGCATCAACATTTTGGACATCGTGCTTTTCAAAGGTGATGATTTTCCCACCTCTGGAAAGCTCTCCACTCGATGTTTTCAGAAACCACTGAATGCATATCAGTATATTCCATTTACTTCCTGGCATCCCAAGCACCAGAAAGTAGCATTCGTGGTGAACGAGCTGCAGCGGTATCTTCTTCGAGAGAGCACTCATTTGGGCTTCCTCGAACTCAGACGGGCATTCTACAGTAGGCTTCGGTCGAGGGGCTATCCACCGGATTTCCTCCAGGCATGCTTTGCCAAGGTCCATTGGGATCAAAGGGACGCTCTATTGCAGCAGGTCTATGCACGAGGCCCACTTCACACTCTTGGCCTAAAAAGGGCCCCCTTGGTGTTGAAGCTGGACTTTTGTGAAGCCACTGGTGCTTTGAACCTTGGGGGTTTCCTAAACCCTAAACTGCATGGAGAATTCCAGCGTCACCCTTTGCTACAGCATATTCCCAAGCCCTTGATTTGTTGGCGGAATCCGCGCAAAATCGGGACTTTTTACATGAGCAGTTCCGACCCCCGACCTTGATCTTCACCAGCAGCAGAGTTTTCAGCTTCCAGCAGCAGTACATGTTTTTTCAGATTTTTTGCATGAGCAGAGCTATTTTTTAGCTATTTTTAGCTATTTTACTTTATTTTTTAATATTTAAAATATTTATTTTTAAATATTTTAATATTAAAAAATTAAAAAGTAATACCATGTATCCATTACCATGGTTGCAAAAAATACCATGTACCGCTTGCCTTGTCCATTTTTGCTATATAAGGACAGCAAGTAGCTCATTTTCTTTGTATCACTGATGAGTCCGATCTTGGACGAAACTAGTTTGATGAATATAAAGATCTGCTCTTGCTTATTATGTGTTTTTCATAATTTTGTCGTTTAGCAATTTCTGTTTCCTTAGCAGTTTTTTCATTTCTGGCAATTTCTGCAATTGTAACTTGGGTTTATTATTTCGGTATGGTCGCCCACTTTATGCTCTTTCTATTTTAAACCCTAAACCCTAAACCCTAAACCCTAAACCCTAAAACCCTAAAACCCTAAACCCTAAACCCTAAACCCTAAACCCTAAACCCTAAACCCTAAACCTAAACCTAAACCTAACCCTAAACCCTAAACCCTAAACCCTACACCCTAAACCCTAAACCCTAAACCCCAAACCCCAAACCCTAAACCCCAAACCCCAAACCCTAAACCCTAAAGGTCGAAACTAGTTTGATAATACAAAATTTTCATCTTTCATTTCTATGTATTGTCCTTTATCTGTTTCTGATTAATTATCTTGTTTATGGTATTGCTAGCTTATTGCACTATTTCTTAAACCCTAAACCCTAAACCCTAAACCCTAAACCTAAACCTTAAACCCTAAACCCCTAAAACCCTAAACCCTAAACCCTAAACCCTAAACCCTAAACCCTAAACCTTTGAATGCTTATCAATACATTCCATTCACCTCATGGCATCCACGTCATCAGAAGTCTGCATTTGTTCTCAACGAGTTAAAGAGATATTTGCTTCGAGAAAGCGATCAGGCTGGTTTTCTCAAGCTTCGGAGGTTGTTTTAGAGTCAGCTGAGAGCCCGTGGTTATCCACCTGACTTTCTTCAGGAGTGCTTCTCTCAAGTCACTTGGGATCAAAGGGATGCTTTGCTGCATCATGTTTGTGCACGTGGACCAGTTCATCATGCAGGTCTCAAGAGGGCCCCCCTGGTGTTGAAGTTAGATTTTTGTCAATCTACTAGAGCTTTGAACCTTGGGGGTACCCTAAACCCTAAACTGCATGGATTTTTCCAGCGTCACCCTCTGCTTCAGCATATTCCTAAGCCTTTGATTTGTTGGAGGAATCCACGTAAGCTGGGTACCTTCATCATGAGCAGCACTATCCGGGACCCTCAGCCCTGAATTTTGACCTCTTTTTCGGCGCGGGTTGGACCACAGTTACCCATGCCCTACCACTTGGCAGGGGGTTCGGGAAAAACGCCCCCGATCCAAAATCCAGCTGTCAATCCCCCACTGATTCTGCTGAAGAAGTTCTGTACTTTCAGCCGTACAGTCAGTTATTCCAAAGGTGACAGTTTCGACATGATTCCCGCCCCGATTGCAGATGTCAGTTTTACTGTTTCGATCGTTCCGCTTCAGATGCTTCGAATTCTGCGCCCTGTCAGATCGCAGTTTCCGGATTCTGCCATTTGTCAGAACTGTTGATTCATTTCCCATTTTTCGAGCACAACGGTCGTATTTTCAAACGGCTATCTGACTGTTTGGATTCCTTTGGCCTTGCGCTTGATCGCGGTCTATTAAAAGGACAAACATTGTAAAGATCATTTTTTGTATCACTGATGAGACCCTAAAGGTCGAAACTAGTTTGATAATACAAAATTTTCATCTTTCATTTCTGTGTATTGTCCTTTATCTGTTTCTGATTAATTATCTTGTTTATGGTATCGCTAGCTTATTGCACTATTTCTTAAATCCTGATCATAGTCCACGGCGTATGCTGCCATTCGCAAGATTTCTAATCACTTTGTTCTAATTTCCCTCATTCCTGTCACAATGCCGGTCACTACTCGCTCGCAGCAGCCCGTTCCTTCTTCGGGTGATTCAGAGCAGACTCGTAACAATCCTGCTCTTCGGCCTCTCCTGAATGCTGCTGTCGCAGAACTAGAAAGAACTGCCGCAGCAGAAGAAGAAAGGACATCGCGCCCTAATGCGAATCCTGTTGAAGAAGAAGAAGAAGACTCTGCTGGTGCGGATTGGATAACGAATATGGCGTCTGATGAACTTCCCGCGTTGCCCAAATCTTGGGAAACCGCGACTCAGTGTGCTATCAAGGATTTCGAAAAAGCCACTGAGATCTATCATCGTTCTCAGGCGCTTCTTGACAAACTTGTCGCGCTGGAAGAAGACGGCAAAGTGATTCAGAGTTTAATGGTTAAAGTCCCTGGTTTGGAATCTTCTGATCCCGAATCCACTCCCGCTCTCAGAGACGGACTGCAGGATATCACCATTAAATTCCGTAAGGAATGTCACACCCATTATATTCAGCATGAGCGCATGATCGTGGAACGAAATAAGTCGAAGCTTCCGCTTATTAAAGTATCGTTCGCCCAAAAGATCAAAGAGCTCGCTGAGCCATATAATCAGGCTGAATTTACCCGTCTAGCTGGTATTGTTTCTGGTAAAGTCTTGGCTTTTCGTTGGTCTAATCTTGCCGCCGCTTCTTTTAATCGCCAAATCAACCAATTCCAATCGGAATTTATTGAACGAAAAGCTTCTCGCGTAGCCGCTCGCTCTGCTCGCACTGAAGCTCGAGAAGAAGCCGCCAGACAAGCTGACGACATTCCGCGGGAAGAAGCCATCTCTGCCCTGGTGCAGAAAGAGGTTTCTAATGCCATTAAACCACTGCAACAGTAGCTGGCTCAGCTCATCAAGTTGCAGAATCCTGCGGCCAAGTCCACTTCCGACGGCCCTGTACCTGAGCGTCAGAATGCTCCTGCACGTCAGAATCGTCAGAATGCGCCTGCACGTCAGAATGCTCCTGCACGTCAGAATGCACCCGCTCGTCAGAATGCTCCTGCTTGACAGCCAAATCAGCAGCCCTCTCTGTCAAAAAACGAGCCGGGTCGTCGCAGAAACAAAAGAGGAAGACAGAACCAGAACCCGAATCGGAACACTTCATCTGTAGGTGGACCGTCGGGCTCAAATCAAAACCAGCGTTCCCAGAACACTGGTTTAGATCCGGAGGCTGCTCCATTTGTGCCACAGCAATCAAACGCTCAGCCTCGTCGAAGTCAGCCTGGACCTCGACTACAGCAGCTGCCTCTTCCTCCTCCTCCTCCGGGCAAAGGGAAAGCCCTAATGTAAGAAAGCGACATTTGTACTGGTTACCTGTTATAGACCCTCATGCTTATTTGTTGCATATTTTAGGCAATATGACTGTCTCAGAGTTAGATCGTCGGATTAGTAATAACTCTATCCACAATCTTTCTAAAGTCCATTTGCCTTATTCACAAATTAAATTTTTGGGTCTCGGGTATAAGTACATTCCTCGCCCTCCTCCTATGTCCAGAGCAGATATTTTGAAAGAATACAATTCTTTTTCTCGACTATGCAGACTTAGAAGATATTTTAGACATTCTAAAGAGGAAGCTTTTGATCCCTTTAAAATGTCTAACCCTGTTTGGGAACCTCCTGAATTTGCACCTGAATTAGAACATGCTCTTTCTTCTGGATTATGGAGTTTACAGAACAGAATGGCAGAGACTGATTTTTCAAGCAAACCTCGTTTTTCTAGATCTCAGCTTATTGCACTTCGAAGACTTCGCAGGCTTCCTATTGTAATTAAACCAGCTGATAAAAATCTAGGATTGGTTGTGCTAGACAGAGAGAAATATATTGCTGAAGGAGATCGCCAGCTGTCTGATCTCAATGTTTACTCTCCAGTCTCTTCAGTCCCCTGGACTGCCATGTTTGCTTCTTTAAAGCAGCTTCAAGCTCGTTTCAGACATCTGCTTTCTGCAGATCACTGGAAATTCATTTTGTAGGTTGACAGTCGACACTCCCGGGCCTGTGCTCTCTACTTTATTTGGAAAGTGCAGAAGAATCCCCCTGTTGGCAGACCCATCTGCTCTTATAATGGATATATGCTTGAACCTTTGTCCAAATATCTGCATTTCAAGCTCCTGGACACTCTCTTAGCACAACCTAATCATCTTCCAGACTCTCTTTCATTATTACAAGCTATCGAGTCAGAAAGGTTTTCTGCTGACTGCCTTCTTGTAACTTTTGATGTGGAATCTCTGTACCCTAGCATTCCTATTCAAGCAGGGCTTCTTGCCCTCAAAGACATGCTTCTTCAGTGTACAGTTCATTCTTTCACTCCGGAAGAAGTGGATTTTTTGGTTAGTGCTGCAGAACTCGTCCTTCGTTGGCACTTTTTGGAATTCGATGGCAAATTCTACAGACAGATCAGAGGTACTGCTATGGGCAGTAATTTTGCAGTCGTATATGCCTGTTTATTTCTCTGTCATTTAGAACAAGAAGTTCAGCGAAGAATGCCCACTCCAGAATTATCTTTCTTCAGGCGCTTCATAGATGATGCTCTTTTAGTCTGGACGGGCTCAAGAGACAGATTGCAGAATTATCTCGATTGTTATCAGTCCATTTATCCTGAGAACATTCGTATTACTTCCTGCATTTCTGATACAAGTGTTAATCTTCTGGATGTTGTACTTTTCAAAGGGCCCGATTTTGAGCTCTTTGGAAAGCTCTCTACTAGATGCTATCAGAAACCTTTGAATGCTTATCAATACATTCCATTCACCTCATGGCATCCACGTCATCAGAAGTCTGCATTTGTTCTCAACGAGTTAAAGAGATATTTGCTTCGAGAAAGCGATCAGGCTGGTTTTCTCAAGCTTCGGAGGTTGTTTTACAGTCAGCTGAGAGCCCGTGGTTATCCACCTGACTTTCTTCAGGAGTGCTTCTCTCAAGTCACTTGGGATCAAAGGGATGCTTTGCTGCATCAGGTTTGTGCACGTGGACCAGTTCATCATGCAGGTCTCAAGAGGGCCCCCCTGGTGTTGAAGTTAGATTTTTGTCAATCTACTAAAGCTTTGAACCTTGGGGGTACCCTAAACCCTAAACTGCATGGATTTTTCCAGCGTCACCCTCTGCTTAAGCATATTCCTAAGCCTTTGATTTGTTGGAGGAATCCACGTAAGCTGGGCACCTTCATCATGAGCAGCACTATCCGGGACCCTCAGCCCTGAATTTTGACCTCTTTTTCGGCGCGGGTTGGACCACAGTTACCCATGCCCTACCACTTGGCAGGGGGTTCGGGAAAAATGCCCCCGATCCAAAATCCAGCTGTCAATCCCCCACTGATTCCGCTGAAGAAGTTCCGTACTTTCAGCCGTACAGTTAGTTATTCCAGAGGTGACAGTTTCGGCATGATTCCCGCCCCGATTGCAGATGTCAGTTTTACTGTTTCGACCGTTCCGCTTCAGATGCTTCGAATTCTGCGCCCTGTCAGATCGCAGTTTCCAGATTCTGCCATTTGTCAGAACTGTCGATTCATTTCCCGTTTTTCGAGCACAACGGTCGTATTTTCAAATGGCTATCTGACTGTTTGGATTCCTTTGGCCTTGCGCTTGATCACGGTCTATTAAAAGGACAAACATTGTAAAGATCATTTTTTGTATCACTGATGAGACCCTAAAGGTCGAAACTAGTTTGATAATACAAAATTTTCATCTTTCATTTCTGTGTATTGTCCTTTATCTGTTTCTGATTAATTATCTTGTTTATGGTATCGCTAGTTTATTACACTATTTCTTAAACCCTAAACCCTAAACCCTAAACCCTAAACCCTAAAACCCTAAACCCTAAACCCTAAACCCTAAACCCTAAACCCCTAAACCTGAACCCTGAACCCTGAACCCTGAACCCTGAACCCTGAACCCTGAAACCCTGAACCCTGAACCCTGAACCCTGAACCTGGAACCCTGGGAACCCTGACCCTGGACCCTGAACCCTGGACCCTGAACCCTGAACCCTGAACCCTAAACCCTGAACCCTGAAACCCTGAACCCTGAACCCTGAACCCTGAACCCTAAACCCTGAACCCCAAACCCCAATCCCCAAACCCCAAACCCCAAACCCTAAACCTTAGCATTTTTTTCATGTTTTCATTTCTGGCAATTTCTGCAAATGTAACTAGGGTTTATTATTTCGGTATGGTCGCCCACTTTATGCTCTTTCTGTTTTAACCCTAAACCCTAAACCCTAAACCCTAAAACCCTAAACCCTAAACCCTAAACCCTAAACCCTAAAACCCTAAACCCTAACCCTAAACCCAAACCCCCAAACCCCAAACCCAAACCCCAAACCCAACTCCCTAACCTAAAACCCTAAACCCTAAACCCCAAACCCCAAACCCAAACCCCAAACCCAAAACCCTAAAACCCTACCAACCCTAAACCTAAACCCAAACCCAAAACCCAAAACCTAAACCTAAACCCTAACCTAACCCTAACCCTAACTAACCCTTAACCCTAAAACCTTAACCCTAAACCATAACCCAAACCCTAACCCTAACCCAAACCCAAAACCCTAAAACCCTAAACCTAAACCCTAAACCCTAACCCTAAAAACCTAAAAACCCTAAAAACCCTAAAAACCCTAACCCTCTAAACCCTAAACCTAAACCCTAAAACCCTAAACCCTAAAACGCTAACCTAAACCCTAAACCTAAACCTATAACCTACAACCCTATACCCTAAACCCTAAACCCTAAACCCCAAACCCCAAACCCCAAACCCCAAACCCTAAAACCCTAAACCCTAAACCCTAAACCCCGATTGCAGATGTCAGTTTTACTGTTTTTACTGTTTCGACTGTTCCGCTTCAGATGCTTCGAATTCTGCGCCCTGTCAGAATGCAGTTTCCGGATTCTGCCATTTGTCAGAACTGTCGGTTCATTTCATTTCCCGTTTTTCGAGCACAACGGTCGTTTTTTCAAACGGCTATTTGTCTGTTTGGATTCCTTTGGCCTTGCGCTTGATCGCAGTCTATTAAAAGGACAAACATTGTAAAGATCATTTTTTGTATCACTGATGAGACCCTAAAGGTCGAAACTAGTTTGATAATACAAAATTTTCATCTTTCATTTTTGTGTATTGTCCTTTATCTGTTTCTGATTATTATCTTGTTTATGGTATCGCTAGCTTATTGCACTATTTCTAAAACCCTAAACCCTAAACCCTAAACCCTAAAACCCTAACCCTAAACCCTAAACCCTAAACTGCATGGATTTTTCCAGCGTCACCCTCTGCTTCAGCATATTCCTAAGCCTTTGATTTGTTGGAGGAATCCACGTAAGCTGGGTACCTTCATCATGAGCAGCACTATCCGGGACCCTCAGCCCTGATTTTTGACCTGAATTTTGACCTCTTTTTCGGCGCGGGTTGGGCCACAGTTATCCATGCCCCGAATTTTGTCGGGGGGTTCGGGGGCAACACCCCCGATCCAAATTCCAGCTGTCAATCCCCCACTGATTGTTCCGTACTTTCAGCCGTACAGTCAGTTGTTTCAGAGGTGACAGTTTCGGCATGATTCATGCCCCGATTGAAGATGTCAGTTTTACTGTTTCGACTGTTCCGCTTCAGATGCTTCGAATTCTGCGCCCTGTCAGAACGCAGTTTCCGAATTCTGCCATTTGTCAGAACTGTCGGTTCATTTCCCGTTTTCGAGCACAACGGTCGTATTTTCAAACGGCTATCTGACTGTTTGGATTCCTTTGGCCTTGCGCTTGATCGCGGTCTATTAAAAGGACAAACATTGTAAAGATCATTTTTTGTATCACTGATGTGACCCTAAAGGTCGAAACTAGTTTGATAATACAAAATCTTCATCTTTCATTTTTGTGTATTGTCCTTTATGTATTTCTGATTATTATCTTGTTTATGGTATCGCTAGCTTATTGCACTATTTCTAAAACCCTAAACCCTAAACCCCTAAACCCTAAACCCTAAAACCCTAAAACCCTAAACCCTAAACTCTAAACCCTAAACTCTAAACCCTAAAACCCTAAACCCTAAACCCTAAACCCTTAAACCCTAAACCCTAAACCCTAAACCCTAAACCCTTAAACCCTAAACCCTAAACCCTAAACCCTAAACCCTAAAACCCTAAAACCCTAAACCCTAAACCCTAAACCCTAAACTAGTTTGATGAATACAAAGATTTGTTCTTGTGTATTATGTGTTTTTCATAATCTTGTCCTTTAGCATTTTTTGCTTCCTTAGCAATCTTTTCATGTTTTTCATTTCTGGCAATTTCTGCAAATGTAACTAGGGTTTATTATTTCGGTATGGTCGCCCACTTTATGCTCTTTCTGTTTTAGCCCTAATCATTGTCCATGGTGCGGAGCTATACCGGCCCTGTTACTCGTTCTCGTTCCAGATCTCTTTCTGTTGATTCTGACTCGTTTTCTCATTCGATTTCTCATTCGATTGACGAAGCCGAAGTTCAACGAGACAACTTGCTTTTTCAGCTCCACGATATTGTGCATACTCTCTCTCATTCTAGTTCCATTTCTCATTACCAGCGAGACAGTTTGCTCTTCCAGCTGCAGGATACTACACACGCTCTCATCCGGAGAGACGTTTTTTCCAATAACCCGATGGCTCCTCGTCAACTCAGGATTAATAAGCCCTCTGCGCAGCCCCAGGGTGAATCTGCGCAGCCCCAGAGAGAAACTGCGCAGCTCCAGAGAGACACTACGCAGCCCCAGCCAGAAACTGCGTAGCCCCAGCTAGAGACTGCTCATCTCTCTCCTCATGCTGCACAAGACCCTACTATCACTGCGCAGGGGCATCTCTTTGCTGGGCATGGGTTTTCTTCAGCTCCTCCGGGTCCATCGGCAGCTCACCAGCATTCGGCAAATGATGAAATTCTGCCAATGCCTCAATCCTGGACTGATGTTATTTCTTGTGCAGTAAAAGACTTCCAGAAAGCCACAGAGATTTTAATGAAATCTCAGTCTCTTGTTGATAAATTATCAGCTCTTCAAAGAGACAACCGGGTCATTCAGAGCCTCATGGTTAAATCACCTGGGCTCGTGGCTTCTGATCCTGCCACCAATGATACTCTTAGAGGTGGTCTTGAAGCTCTTACTGATCGTTATCGCAGAGATTGCCATGAGCTCTATTTACGGCATGAGCAAGAGATTGTGAGTCAAAATGAAGCTAGGGTTTCAGAGCTAGCTTCGGATTTTGAAGATAAACTCCAACAGCTTGCCGAATCGTTCCAGTAGATTCCGTTCACCAGTTCTACCGGTCCCATTGCTGGTAGCATTGTTGCTGCCCACTGGACTGCTTTGGCCTTGTCTTCCTATAACAGACAGGTCAATGAGTTCCAAATAGAACTAGTTGAATGACGTGCCGCCAGAGTTGCTGCTCAAGCAGCCCGTGATGCAGCACAGGAAGAAGCAGCAAAAGCTGCCAATGACATTCCGAGAGAAGAAGCCATCGCTGTTCTGGTCCAGAGGGAAATTACCAAAACCTTCCAGGCCCAGCAACAGAAGCTTGATGCCACTCTGAAGCCAATGCAAGACCAGCTTGCATATCTTGTTGGGCTTCAGTCCCCTGGCACCTCTCCTCCTCGGCAGCAACGGCAGCAGCAACAGCGCAAGCAGCCCCAGCAGCGACAGCAGTTTGGCCAGCAGCAGCAGCAGCAGCCTTTGCGCAGTCAGCAGAGGCCTCTGCGCAGGCAGCCCCAACAACTGCGCAGTCAGCCCCAGCAACTGCGCAGGCAGCCTCAGGGGTAGCAACAGCAGCAGCAGCAGTCTCGGCCAAAAAGTGGGATGGGCGGGGGGCGTTTCCGTCGAGGAATTTGCTCCACACAATCTGTTGCTGGGCAGTCGGGCTCCGTTCCAGACCAGTCTTTCCAGAACACTGGTTTGAATCCGGCAACTGCCCCATTTGCTCCACAGCAGCCAAATATGCGCCAGATGCCAGACAGAGACAAAGGGAAAGGCAAAGTCTTCTTTATGTAAGCAATTCTCGTCGTCATCTTTTTTGGTTGCCCTCCATTAGCCCATTTTCTTATTTGGCTTATCTGATTGGAAAAATGACCCCCTCCCAGATTGATCGTCGAATTAGCAATCTTGCTATTCACAATCTTTCTTCTGTTCCCCTTTTCTTCAGCCAAACCAAACTCTTGGGCCTAGGGCACAAGTATATTCCTTGGCCCCCTCCTATGGCCATTGATGACATTTATAGAGAATTTGCCTATTTTTCCCGTCTTTGTCGTCTTAGATTATTTTTCCGTCTTTCTGTTGATGATGATACCTATAACCTGTTTCGTTTGCCAAACCCTACCTGGGAGCCTTCGGTTAATGATCTCAATCTTAATCGTGCTCTTCAGCTTGGCCGTACTATTCTTCAGTCCCGTATTGCCTCTGTTCAGTTTTCTCCCAGACCCAGATTTTCTAGATCCCAATTGCTTGCATTAAAGAGTCTTCGCCAACTCCCTATTGTGATCAAGCCAGCGGATAAGAACCTGGGTATTGTGGTTCTTGAAAGAGATAGCTATGTTGCTGAAGCTCATCGGCAACTAGCTGATCATAACGTCTACAGGCAGTATGCAGCGGTTCCATGGTTGGCCATCAGTAGGTCCCTCAGGCAGCTTCAGGGCATATTTCATAATCTACTTTCAGTTCAGCAGTGGGAGTACATAATGCAAATCAAGCCGCAAGATGCCAAAGCTTGCCGACTTTATTTTATTTGGAAGATCCGCAAAAACCCTCTTGTTGGTAGGCCTATTTGTGCTTACAATGGGTTTATGTTGGAACCTCTTTCCAAATTTTTGTATTATAAACTCCTTGGCACTTTACTTGCTCAGCCTACTCATCTTCCAGACTCACTCTCTCTCTTACAAGATATTGAATCCAAGCGTTTTGCTCCAGATTCATTTCTTGTCACATTTGATGTAGAGTCGCTTTATCCTAGCATTCCCACTCAGGAAGGCTTGCATGCCTTACGGGATATGATTGAGCAGAGTACTGCTGATTTCTTCTTGCCAGAGGATGTGGAGTTTCTTGTTAGTGCAGCTGAGTTGGTGCTCAAGTGGCATTTCTTGCAGTTTGATGGATCTTTCTACCGACAGATTAGAGGCACTGCCATGGGCAACAATTTTGCTGTTGTGTATGCATGTCTTTTTCTTTGCCATCTTGAGCAAGAGGTCTTTCGTAGATTTCCTGCTCCAGAGATTCAGCTCTTCAGACGGTTTATTGATGATGGTTGCATGGTGTGGAATGGCTCCAGAGAGAGATTGGTCCAGTTCTTGGATTGTTACCAGTCCATTTATCCCGAGCACATCCGCATTACTTCTTGCATTTCATCATCCAGCATCAACATTCTGGACATCGTGCTTTTCAAAGGTGATGATTTTCCCACCTCTGGAAAGCTCTCCACTCGATGTTTTCAGAAACCACTGAATGCATATCAGTACATTCCATTTACTTCCTGGCATCCCAAGCACCAGAAAGTAGCATTCGTGGTGAACGCGCTGCAGCGGTATCTTCTTCGAGAGAGCACTCATTTGGGCTTCCTCGAACTCAGACGGGCATTCTACAGTAGGCTTCGGTTGAGGGGCTATCCATCGGATTTCCTCCAGGCATGTTTTGCCAAGGTCCATTGGGATCAAAGGGACGCTCTATTGCAGCAGGTCTTTGCACGAGGCCCACTTCACACTCTTGGCCTCAAAAGGGCCCCCTTGGTGTTGAAGCTGGACTTTTGTGAAGCCACTCGTGCTTTGAACCTTGGGGGTTTCCTAAACCCTAAACTGCATGGAGAATTCCAGCATCACCCTTTGCTACAACATATTCCCAAGCCCTTGATTTGTTGGCAGAATCCGCGCAAAATCGGGACTTTTTACATGAGCAGTTCTGACCCCCGACCATGATCTTCACCAGCAGCAGAGTTTTCAGCTTTCAGGAGCAGTACATGATTTTTCAGATTTTTTGCATGAGCAGAGCTATTTTTTAGCTATTTTTAGCTATTTTTTAGCTATTTTACTTTATTTTTTAATATTTTTAATATTTATTTTTAAATACTTTAATATTAAAAAATTAAAAAGTAAAAACCATGTATCCAATACCATGGTTGCAAAAAATACCATGTACCGCTTGCCTTGTCCATTTTTGCTATATAAGGACAACAAGTAGCTCATTTTCTTTGTATCACTGATGAGTCCGATCTTGGATGAAACTAGTTTGGTGAATACAAAGATTTGTTCTTGTGTATTATGTGTTTTTCATAATCTTGTCCTTTAGCATTTTTTGCTTCCTTAGCAATCTTTTCATGTTTTTCATTTTTGGCAATTTCTGCAAATGTAACTAGGGTTTATTATTTCGGTATGGTCGCCCACTTTATGCTCTTTCTGTTTTAAACCCTAAACCCTAAACCCTAAAATCCTAAACCCTAAACCCTAAACTGCATGGAGAATTCCAGCGTCACCCTTTGCTACAGCATATTCCCAAGCCCTTGATTTGTTGGCGGAATTTGCGCAAAATCGGGACTTTTTACATGAGCAGTTCCGACCACTGACCATGATCTTCACCAGCACCAGAGTTTTCAGCTTTCAGGAGCAGTACATGATTTTTCAGATTTTTTGCATGAGCAGAGCTATTTTTTTTAAGCTATTTTTAGCTATTTTTTAGCTATTTTACTTTATTTTTTAATATTTTTAATATTTATTTTTAAATATTTTAATATTAAAAAATTAAAAAGTAAAACCATGTATCCAATACCATGGTTGCAAAAAATACCATGTACCGCTTGCCTTGTCCATTTTTGCTATATAAGGACAGCAAGTAGCTCATTTTCTTTGTATCACTGATGAGTCCGATCTTGGACGAAACTAGTTTGATGAATACAAAGATTTGTTCTTGTGTATTATGTGTTTTTCATAAGCTTGTCCTTTAGCAATTTTTGCTTCCTTAGCAATTTTTTCATGTTTTTCATTTCTGGCAATTTCTGTAAATGTAACTAGGGTTTATTATTTCGGTATGGTCACCCACTTTATGCTCTTTCTGATTTAGCCCTAATCATTGTCCATGGTGCGGAGCTATACCGGCCCTGTTACTCGTTCTCGTTTCAGATCTCTTTCTGTTGATTCTGACTCGTTTTCTCATTCGATTGACGAAGCCGAAGTTCAACGAGACGACTTGCTTTTTCAGCTCCAGGATATTGTGCATACTCTCTCTCGTTCTAGTTCCATTTCTCATTACCAGCGAGACAGTTTGCTTTTTCAGCTGCAGGATACTGCATACGCTCTCATCCGGAGAGACGTTTTTTCCAATAACCCGATGGCTCCTCGTCAACTCAGGATTAATGAGCCCTCTGCGCAGCCCCAGGGTGAATCTGCGCAGCCCCAGAGAGAAACTGCGCAGCCCCAGAGAGACAGCACGCAGCCCCAGCCAGAAACTGCGCAGCCCCAGCTAGAGACTGCGCAGCACTCTCCTCATGCTGCGCAGGACCCTACTTTCACTGCGCAGGGTCATCTCTTTGCCGGGCATGGGTTTTCTTCAGCTCCTCCGGGTCCATCGGCAGCTCACCAACATTCGGCAAATGATGAAATTCCGCCAATGCCTCAATCCTGGACCGATGTTATTTCTTGTGCAGTAAAAGACTTCCAGAAAGCCACAGAGATTTTAATGAAATCTCAGTCTCTTGTTGATAAATTATCAGCTCTTCAAAGAGACAACCGGGTCATTCAGAGCCTCATGGTTAAATCACCTGGGCTCGTGGCTTCTGATCCTGCCACCAATGATACTCTTAGAGGTGGTCTTGAAGCTCTTACTGATCGTTATCGCAGAGATTGCCATGAGCTCTATTTACGGCATGAGCAAGAGATTGTGAGTCAAAATGAAGCTAGGGTTTCAGGGCTAGCTTCTGATTTTGAAGATCAACTCCAACAACTTGCCGAGCCGTTCCAGCAGATCCCGTTCACCAGTTCTACCGGTCCCATTGCTGGTAGCATTGTTGCTGCCCATTGGACTGCTTTGGCCTTGTCTTCCTATAACAGACAGGTCAATGAGTTCCAAATAGAACTAGTTGAACGACGTGCCGCCAGAGTTGCTGCTCAAGCAGCCCGTGATGTAGCACGGGAAGAAGCAGCAAAAGCTGCCAATGACATTCCGAGAGAAGAAGCCATCGCTGTTCTGGTCTAGAGGGAAATCACCAAAACCTTCCAGGCCCAGCAACAGAAGCTTGATGCCACTCTGAAGCCAATGCAAGACCAGCTTGCATATCTTGTTGGGCTTCAGTCCCCTGGCACCTCTCCTCCTCGGCAGCAGCGGCAGCAGCAGCAGCAGCAGCGTAGGCAGCCCCAGCAGCGACAACAGTTTGGCCAGCAGCAGCAGCAGCAGCCTCTGCGCAGTCAGCAGAGGCCTCTGTGCAGGCAGCCCCAGCAACTGCGCAGTCAGCCCCAGCAACTGCGTAGGCAGCCTCAGGGGCAACAACAGCAGCAGCAGCAGTCTCGGCCAAAAAACGGGATGGGTTGGGGGCGTTTCCGTCGAGGAATTCGCTCCACACAATCTGTTGCTGTGCAGTCGGGCTCCGTTCCAGACCAGTCTTTCCAGAACACTGGTTTGAATCCGGCAGCTGCCCCTTTTGCTCCACAACAGCCAAATATGCGCCAGATGCCAGACAGAGACAAAGGGAAAGGCAAGGTCTTCTTTATGTAAGCAATTCTCGTCGTCATCTTTTTTGGTTGCCCTCCATTAGCCCATTTTCTTATTTGGCTTATCTGATTGGAAAAATGACCCCCTCCCAGATTGATCGTCGAATTAGCAATCTTGCTATTCACAATCTTTCTTCTGTTCCCCTTTCCTTCAGCCAAACCAAACTCTTGGGCCTAGGGCACAAGTATATTCCTCGGCCCCCTCCTATGGCCATTGATGACATTTATAGAGAATATGCCTATTTTTCCCGTCTTTGCCGTCTGAGATTATTTTTCCGTCTTTCTGCTGATGATGATACCTATAACCCGTTCCGTTTGCCAAACCCTACCTGGGAGCCTCCGGTTATTGATCTCAATCTTAATCGTGCTCTTCAGCTTGGCCGTACCATTCTTCAGTCCCGTATTGCCTCTGTTCAGTTTACTCCCAGACCCAGATTTTCCAGATCCCAATTGCTTGCATTAAAGAGCCTTCGCCGACTCCCTATTGTGATCAAGCCAGCGGATACGAAACTGGGTATTGTGGTTCTTGACAGAGATAGCTATGTTGCTGAAGCTCATCGGCAACTAGCTGATCGTAACGTCTACAGGCAGTATGCAGCGGTTCCTTGGTTGGCCATCAGTAGGTCCCTCAGGCAGCTTCAGGGCAGATTTCATAATCTGCTTTCAGTTCAGCAGTGGGAGTACATAATGCAAATCAAGCCGCAAGATGCTAAAGCTTGCCGGCTTTATTTTATTTGGAAGATCCACAAAAACCCTCCTGTCGGTAGGCCTATCTCTGCTTACAATGGGTTTATGTTGGAGCCTCTTTCCAAATTTTTGCATTATAAACTCCTTGGCACTTTACTTGCTCAGCCTACTCATCTTCCAGACTCTCTCTCTCTCTTATAAGATATTGAATCCAAGCGTTTTGCTCTAGATTCATTTCTTGTCACATTTGATGTAGAGTCGCTTTATCCTAGCATTCCCACTCAGGAAGGCTTGCATGCCTTACGGGATATGATTGAGCAGAGTACTGCTGATTTCTTCTTGCCAGAGGATGTGGAGTTTCTTGTTAGTGCAGCTGAGTTGGTGCTCAAGTGGCATTTCTTGCAGTTTGATGGCTCTTTCTACCGGCAGATTAGAGGCACTGCCATGGGCAGCAATTTTGCTGTTGTGTATGCATGTCTTTTTCTTTGCCATCTTGAGCAAGAGGTCTTTCGTAGATTTCCTGCTCCAGAGATTCAGCTCTTCAGACGGTTTATTGATGATGGTTGCATGGTGTGGAATGGCTCCAGAGAGAGATTGGTCCAGTTCTTGGATTGTTACCAGTCCATTTATCCCGAGCACATCCGCATTACTTCTTGCATTTCATCATCCAGCATCAACATTCTGGACATTGTGCTTTTCAAAGGTGATGATTTTCCCACCTCTGGAAAGCTCTCCACTCGATGTTTTCAGAAACCACTGAATGCATATCAGTACATTCCATTTACTTCCTGGCATCCCAAGCACCAGAAAGTAGCATTCGTGGTGAATGAGCTGCAGCGGTATCTTCTTTGAGAGAGCACTCATTTGGGCTTCCTCGAACTCAGACGGGCATTCTACAGCAGGCTTCGGTCGAGGGGCTATCCACCGGATTTCATCCAGGCATGTTTTGCCAAGGTCCATTGGGATCAAAGGGACGCTCTATTGCAGCAGGTCTATGCACGAGGCCCACTTCACACTCTTGGCCTCAAAAGGGCCCCCTTGGTGTTGAAGCTGGACTTTTGTGAAGCCACTCATGCTTTGAACCTTGGGGGTTTCCTAAACCCTAAACTGCATGGAGAATTCCAGTGTCACCCTTTGCTACAGCATATTCCCAAGCCCTTGATTTGTTGGTGGAATCCGCGCAAAATCGGGACTTTTTACATGAGCAGTTCCGACCCCCGACCATGATCTTCACCAGCAGCAGAGTTTTCAGCTTTCAGGAGCAGTACATGATTTTTCAGATTTTTTGCATGAGCAGAGCTTTTTTTTTTAAAGCTATTTTTAGCTATTTTTTAGCTGTTTTACTTTATTTTTTAATATTTTTAATATTTATTTTTAAATATTTTAATATTAAAAAATTAAAAAGTAAAACCATGTATCCAATACCATGGTTGCAAAAAATACCATGTACCGCTTGCCTTGTCCATTTTTGCTATATAAGGACATCAAGTAGCTCATTTTCTTTGTATCACTGATGAGTCCGATCTTGGACGAAACTAGTTTGATGAATACAAAGATTTGTTCTTGTGTATTATGTGTTTTTCATAAGCTTGTCCTTTAGCAATTTTTGCTTCCTTAGCAATTTTTTCATGTTTTTCATTTCTGGCAATTTCTGTAAATGTAACTAGGGTTTATTATTTCGGTATGGTCGCCCACTTTATGCTCTTTCTGTTTTAGCCCTAATCATTGTCCATGGTGCGGAGCTATACCGGCCCTGTTACTCGTTCTCGTTCCAGATCTCTTTCTGTTGATTCTGACTCGTTTTCTCATTCGATTTCTCATTCGATTGACGAAGCCGAAGTTCAACGAGACGACTTGCTTTTTCAGCTCCAGGATATTGTGCATACTCTCTCTCGTTCTAGTTCCATTTCTCATTACCAGCGAGACAGTTTGCTTTTTCAGCTGCAGGATACTGCACACGCTCTCATCCGGAGAGACGTTTTTTCCAATAACCCGATGGCTCCTCGTCAACTCAAGATTAATGAGCCCTCTGCGCAGCCCCAGGGTGAATCTGCGCAGCCCCAGAGAGAAACTGCGCAGCCCCAGAGAGACACTACGCAGCCCTAGCCAGAAACTGCGCAACCCCAGCTAGAGACTGTGCAGCTCTCTCCTCATGCTGCGCAGGACCCTACTATCACTGCGCAGGGTCATCTCTTTGTCGGGCATGGGTTTTCTTCAGCTCCTTCGGGTCCATCGGCAGCTCACCAACATTCGGCAAATGATGAAATTCTGCCAATGCCTCAATCCTGGACTGATGTTATTTCTTGTGCAGTAAAAGACTTCCAGAAAGCCACAGAGATTTTAATGAAATCTCAGTCTCTTGTTGATAAATTATCAGCTCTTCAAAGAGACAACCGGGTCATTCAGAGCCTCATGGTTAAATCACCTGGGCTCGTGGCTTCTGATCCTGCCACCAATGATACTCTTAGAGGTGGTCTTGAAGCTCTTACTGATCGTTATCGCAGAGATTGCCATGAGCTCTATTTATGGCATGAGCAAGAGATTGTGAGTCAAAATGAAGCTAGGGTTTCCGAGCTAGCTTCAAATTTTGAAGATAAACTCCAACAGCTTGACGAACCGTTCCAGCAGATTCCGTTCACCAGTTCTACCGGTCCCATTGCTGGTAGCATTGTTGCTGCCCACTAGAGTGCTTTGGCCTTGTCTTCCTATAACAGACAGGTCAATGAGTTCCAAATAGAACTAGTTGAACGACATGCCGCCAGAGTTGCTGCTCAAGCAGCCCGTGATGCAGCACGGGAAGAAGCAGCAAAAGCTGCCAATGACATTCCGAGAGAAGAAGCCATCGCTGTTCTGGTCCAGAGGGAAATCACCAAAACCTTCCAGGCCCAGCAACAGAAGCTTGATGCCACTCTGAAGCCAATGCAAGACCAACTTGCATATCTTGTTGGACTTCAGTCCCCTGGCACCTCTCCTCCTCGGCAGCAACGGCAGCAGCGGCAGCAGCAGCAGCAACAGCGTAGGCAGCCCCAACACTGACAGCAGTTTGGCTAGCAGCAGTAGCAGCAGCCTCTGCGCAGTCAGCAGAGGCCTCTGCGCAGGCAGCCCCAGCAACTGCGCAGTCAGCCCCAGCAACTGCGCAGGCAGCCTCAGGGGCAACAATAGCAGCAGCAGCAGTCCCGGCCAAAAAATGGGATGGGCAGGGGGCGTTTCCGTCGAGGAATTCGCTCCACACAATCTGTTGCTGGGCAGTCGGGCTCCGTTCCAGACCAGTCTTTCCAGAACACTGGTTTGAATCCGGCAGCTGCCCCATTTGCTCCACAACAGCCAAATATGCGCCAAATGCCAGACAGAGACAAAGGGAAAGGCAAGTTCTTCTTTATGTAAGCAATTCTCGTCGTCATCTTTTTTGGTTGCCCTCCATTAGCCCATTTTCTTATTTGGCTTATCTGATTGGAAAAATGACCCCCTCCCAGATTGATCGTCGAATTAGCAATCTTGCTATTTACAATCTTTCTTCTGTTCCCCTTTCCTTCAGCCAAACCAAACTCTTGGGCCTAGGGCACAAGTATATTCCTCGGCCCCCTCCTATGGCCATTGATGACATTTATAGAGAATATGCCTATTTTTCCCGTCTTAGATTATTTTTCCGTCTTTCTGCTGATGATGATACCTACAACCCGTTCCGTTTGCCAAACCCTACCTGGGAGCCTCCGGTTATTGATCTCAATCTTAATCGTGCTCTTCAGCTTGGCCGTACCATTCTTCAGTCCCGTATTGCCTCTGTTCAGTTTACTCCCAGACTCAGATTTTCCAGATCTCAATTGCTTGCATTAAAGAGCCTCCGCCGACTCCCTATTGTGATCAAGCCAGCGGATAAGAACCTGGGTATTGTGGTTCTTGACAGAGATAGCTATGTTGCTGAAGCTCATCGGCAACTAGCTGATCGTAACGTCTACAGGCAGTATGCAGTGGTTCCTTGGTTGGCCATCAGCAGGTCCCTCAGGGAGCTTCAGGGCAAATTTCATAATCTGCTTTCAGTTCAGCAGTGGGAGTACATAATGCAAATCAAGCCGCAAGATGCCAAAGCTTGCCGGCTTTATTTTATTTGGAAGATCCACAAAAACCCTCCTATCGGTAGGCCTATCTGTGCTTACAATGGGTTTATGTTGGAGCCTCTTTCCAAATTTTTGCATTATAAACTCCTTGGCACTTTACTTGCTCAACCTACTCATCTTCCAGACTCTCTCTCTCTCTTACAAGATATTGAATCCAAGCATTTTGCTCCAGATTCATTTCTTGTCACATTTGATGTAGAGTCGCTTTATCCTAGCATTCCCACTCAGGAAGGCTTGCATGCCTTACGGGATATGATTGAGCAGAGTACTGCTGATTTCTTCTTGCCAGAGGATGTGGAGTTTCTTGTTAGTGCAGCTGAGTTGGTGCTCAAGTGGCATTTCTTGCAGTTTGATGGCTCTTTCTACCAGCAGATTAGAGGCACTGCCATGGGCAACAATTTTGCTGTTGTGTATGCATGTCTTTTTCTTTGCCATCTTGAGCAAGAGGTCTTTCGTAGATTTCCTGCTCCAGAGATTCAGCTCTTCAGACGGTTTATTGATGATGGTTGCATGGTGTGGAATGGCTCCAGAGAGAGATTGGTCCAGTTCTTGGATTGTTACCAGTCCATTTATCCCGAGCACATCCGCATTACTTCTTGCATTTCATCATCCAGCGTCAACATTCTGGACATCATGCTTTTCAAAGGTGATAATTTTCCCACCTCTGGAAAGCTCTCCACTCGATGTTTTCAGAAACCACTGAATGCATATCAGTACATTCCATTTACTTCCTAGCATCCCAAGCACCAGAAAGTAGCATTTGTGGTGAACGAGCTGCAGTGGTATCTTCTTCGAGAGAGCACTCATTTGGGCTTCCTCGAACTCAGACAGGCATTCTACAGCAGGCTTCGGTCGAGGGGCTATCCACCGGATTTCCTCCAGGCATGTTTTGCCAAGGTCCATTGGGATCAAAGGGACGCTCTATTGCAGCAGGTCTATGCACGAGGCCCACTTCACACTCTTGGCCTCAAAAGGGCCCCCTTGGTGTTGAAGCTGGACTTTTGTGAAGCCACTCGTGCTTTGAACCTTGGGGGTTTCCTAAACCCTAAACTGCATGGAGAATTCCAGCGTCACCCTTTGCTACAGCATATTCCCAAGCCCTTGATTTGTTGGCGGAATCCGCGCAAAATCGGGACTTTTTACATGAGCAGTTCCGACCCCCGACCATGATCTTCACCAGCAGCAGAGTTTTCAGCTTTCAGGAGCAGTACATGATTTTTCAGATTTTTTGCATGAGCAGAGCTATTTTTTAGCTATTTTTAGCTATTTTTAGCTATTTACTTTATTTTTTAATATTTTAATATTTATTTAAATATTTTAATATTAAAAAATTAAAAAGTAAAACCATGTATCCAATACCATGGTTGCAAAAAATACCATGTACCGCTTGCCTTGTCCATTTTTGCTATATAAGGACAGCAAGTAGCTCATTTTCTTTGTATCACTGATGAGTCCGATCTTGGACAAAACTAGTTTGATGAATACAAAGATTTGTTCTTGTGTATTATGTGTTTTTCATAAGCTTGTCCTTTAGCAATTTTTGCTTCCTTAGCAATTTTTTCATGTTTTTCATTTTTGGAAATTTCTATAAATGTAACTACGGTTTATTATTTCGGTATGGTCGCCCACTTTATGCTCTTTCTGTTTTAGCCCTAATCATTGTCCATGGTGCGGAGCTATACTGGCCCTGTTACTCGTTCTCGTTCCAGATCTCTTTCTGTTGATTCTGACTCGTTTTCTCATTCGATTTCTCATTCGATTGACGAAGCCGAAGTTCAACGAGACAACTTGCTTTTTCAGCTCCAGGATATTGTGCATACTCTCTCTCGTTCTAGTTCCATTTCTCATTACCAGCGAGACAATTTGCTTTTTCAGCTGCAGGATACTACACACGCTCTCATCCGGAGAGAAGTTGTTTCCAATAACCTGATGGCTCCTCGTCAACTCAGGATTAATGAGCCCTCTGCGCAGCCCCAGGGTGAATCTGCGCAGCCCCAGAGAGACACTACGCAGCACCAGCCAGAAACTGCGCAGCCCCAGCTAGAGACTGTGCAGCTCTCTCGTCATGCTGCGCAGGACCCTACTATCATTGCGCAGGGTCATCTCTTTGCCGGGCATGGGTTTTCTTCAGCTCCTCTGGGTCCATCGGCAGCTCACCAACATTCGGCAAATGATGAAATTCCGCCAATGCCTCAATCCTGGACTGATGTTATTTCTTGTGTAGTAAAAGACTTCCAGAAAGCCACAGAGATTTTAATGAAATCTCAGTCTCTTGTTGATAAATTATCAGCTCTTCAAAGAGACAACCGGGTCATTCAGAGCCTCATGGTTAAATCACCTGGGCTCGTGGCTTCTGATCCTTCCACCAATGATACTCTTAGAGGTGGTCTTGAAGCTCTTACTGATCGTTATCGCAAACATTGCCATGAGCTCTATTTACGGCATGAGCAAGAGATTGTGAGTCAAAATGATGCTAGGGTTTCAGAGCTAGCTTCGGATTTTGAAGATAAACTCCAACAGCTTGCCGAACCGTTCCAGCAGATTCCGTTCACCAGTTCTACCGGTCCCATTGCTGGTAGCATTGTTGCTGCCCACTGGACTGCTTTGGCCTTGTCTTCCTATAACAGACACGTCAATGAGTTCCAAATAGAACTAGTTGAACGACGTGCCGCCAGAGTTGCTGCTCAAGCAGCCCGTGATGCAGCACGGGAAGAAGCAGCAAAAGCTGCCAATGACATTCCGAGAGAAGAAGCCATCGCTGTTCTGGTCCAGAGGGAAATCACCAAAACCTTCCAGGCAATTTTTTCATGTTTTTCATTTCTGGCAATTTCTGTAAATGTAACTAGGGTTTATTATTTCGGTATGGTCGCCCACTTTATGCTCTTTCTGTTTTAACCCTAAACCGTAAACCGTAAACCCTAAAACCCTAAAACCCTAAACCCAAAACCCAAAACCCAAAACCCAAAACCCATAACCCAAAACCCAAAACCCAAAACCCAAAACCCAAAACCCTAACCCCTAAACCCTAAACCCTAAAACCCTAAACCCTAAACCTAAACCCTAAACCCCAAACCCTAAACCCCAAACCCTAAACCCTAAACCCTAAAACCCTAAACCCCAAACCCCAAACCCCAAACCCCCAAACCCCTAAACCCTAAACCACTCGTGCTTTGAAGCTTGGGGGTTTCCTAAACCCTAAACCCTAAACCCTAAACCCTAAACCCTAAACACCCTAAACCCTAAACCCTAAAACCCTATAACCCTAAACCCTAAACCCTAAATCCTAAACCCTAAACCCTAAACCCTAAACCCTAAACCCCTATCACCCTAAAACCCTTAAACCCTAAACCCTAATCCCTAAACCCTAAACCCTAACCCCTAAACCCTAAACCCTAAACCCTGAAATCTAAAATCCTAAACACTAAACCCTAAACCCTAAACCCTAAACCCTAAACCCACTTTATGCTCTTACTGTTTTAGCCCTAAACCCTAAACCCCTAAACCCTAAACCCTGAACCCTAAACCCTGAACCCTAAACCCTGAACCCTAAACCCTAAACCCTAAAACCCTTAAACCCTAAACCCTAAAACCCTAAACCCTAAAACCCTAAACCCTAAACCCTAAACCCTAAAATCCTAAACCCTAAACCCTAAAACCCTAAAACCCTAAACCCTAAACCCTAAAACCCTAAACCCTAAAACCCTAAAACCCTAAATCCTAAACCCTAAAACCCTAAACCCTAAACCCTAAACCCTAAACCCTAAACTGCATGGAGAATTCCAGCGTCACCCTTTGCTACAGCATATTCCCAAGCCCTTGATTTGTTGGCAGAATCCGCGCAAAATCGGGACTTTTTACATGAGCAGTTCCGACCCCCGACCTTGATCTTCACCAGCAGCAGAGTTTTCAGCTTCCAGCAGCAGTACATGTTTTTCAGATTTTTTGCATGAGCAGAGCTATTTTTTAGCTATTTTTAGCTATTTTTTAGCTATTTTACTTTATTTTTTAATATTTTTAATATTTATTTTTAAATATTTTAATATTAAAAAATTAGAAAGTAAAACCATGTATCCAATACCATGGTTGCAAAAAATACCATGTACCGCTTGCCTTGTCCATTTTTTCTATATAAGGACAGCAAGTAGCTCATTTTCTTTGTATCACTGATGAGTCCGATCTTGGACGAAACTAGTTTGATGAATACAAAGATCTGTTCTTGCTTATTATGTGTTTTTCATAATCTTGTCCTTTAGCAATTTTTGCTTTTATGTCTCGGTTTGCAATATTGCATTTTTGCACTTCTTGCAATTTGCAACTTTTGCAACTTTAGCAATTTTTGCTTCTTTAGCAATTTTTTCATGTTTTTCAGTTCTGGCAATTTCTGCAAATGTAACTAGGGTTTATTATTTCGGTATTGTCACCCACTTTATGCTCTTACTGTTTTAGCCCTAATCCGTGTCCATGGTGCGGAACTATACCGGCCCTACTACTCGTTCTCGTTCCAAATCTCATTCTGTTGATTCTGATTCAGTTTCTCATTCGGTTTCTGATTCGATTGACGAAGCTGAATTACAGCGAGACGGTTTGCTTTTTCAGCTCCAGGATATTGTGCACGCTCTCATCCGGAGAGACGTTTTTTACAATCACCCGATGGCTCCTCATTTCCTCAGGATCACTGAGCCCTCTGCGCAGCCCCAGAGAGAAACTGTGCAGCCCCAGAGAGATACTGCGCAGCCCCAGCCAGAGACTGCGCAGCCCCAGCCAGAGACTGCGCAGGACCCTCCTATCACTGCGCAGGGGCATTTCTTTGCCGGGCATGGAGATTCTTCAGCTCCTCCGGGTCCATCGGCAGCTCACCAGCATTCGGCAAATGATGAAATTCCGCCAATGCCTCAGTGCTGGACTGATGTTATTTCTTGTGCAGTAAAATACTTCCAAAAAGCCACAGAGATTTTAATGAAATCTCAGTCTCTTGTTGATAAATTATCAGCTCTTCAAAGAGACAACCGGGTCATTCAGAGCCTCATGGTTAAATCACCAGGGCTAGTGGCTTCTGATCCTGCCACCAATGATACTCTCAGAGGTGGTCTTGAAGCTCTTACTGAACGTTATCGCAGAGATTGCCATGAGCTTTATCTATGGCATGAGCAAGAGATTGTGAGTCAAAATGAAGCTAGGGTTTCAGAGCTAGCTTCAGAATTTGAAGATAAACTCCAACAGCTTGCCGAGCCGTTCCAGCAGATTCCGTTCACTAGTTCTACCGGTCCCATTGCTGGTAGCATTGTTGCTGCTCACTGGACTGCTTTGGCCTTGTCTTCCTATAACAGACAGGTCAATGAGTTCCAAATAGAGCTAGTAGAACGACGTGCCGACAGAGTTGCTGCTCAAGCAGCCCGTGATGCAGCACGGGAAGAAGCAGCTAAGGCTGCCAATGACATTCCGAGAGAAGAGGCCATTTCTGTTCTGGTCCAGAGGGAAATTGCTAAAACCTTCCAGGCCTAGCAACAGAAACTTGATGCCACTCTGAAGCCAATGCAAGACCAGCTTGCATTTCTTGTCGAGCTTCAGTCCCCCGACACTTCTCCTCCATGGCAGCAGCGGCAGCAGCGCAGGCAGCCCCAGCAGCGCAGGCAGCCCCAGCAGTGACAGCAGTTTGGCCAGCAGCAGCAGCAGCAGCCTCTGCGCAGTCAGCAGAGGCCTCTGCGCAGGCAGCCCCAGCAACTGCGCAGTCAGCCCCAGCAACTACACAGGCAGCCTTAGAGGCAGCAACAGCAGCAGCAGCAGTCCCGGCCAAAAAACGGGATGGGCAGGGGGAGTTTCCGTCGAGGAATTCGCTCCACACAATCTGTTGCTAGGCAGTCAGGCTCCGTTCCAGACCAGTCTTTCCAGAACACTGGTTTGAATCCGGCAGCTGCCCCATTTGCTCCACAACAGCCAAATATGCGCCAAATGCCAGACAGAGACAAAGGGAAAGGCAAGGTCTTCTTTATGTAAGCAATTCTCGTCGTCATCTTTTTTGGTTGCCCTCCATTAGCCCATTTTCTTATTTGGCTTATCTGATTGGAAAAATGTCCCCCTCCCAGATTGATCGTCGAATTAGCAATCTTGCTATTCACAATCTCTCTTCTGTTCCCCTTTCCTTCAGCCAAACCAAACTCTTGGGCCTAGGGCACAAGTACATTCCTCGGCCCCCTCCTATGGCCATTGATGACATTTATAGAGAATATGCCTATTTTTCCCGTCTTTACCGTCTTAGATTATTTTTCCGTCTTTCTGCTGATGATGATACCTATAACCCGTTCCGTTTGCCAAACCCTACCTGGGAGCCTCCAGTTAATGATCTCAATCTTAATCGTGCTCTTCAGCTTGGCCGTACCATTCTTTAGTCCCGTATTGCCTCTGTTCAGTTTACTCCCAGACCCAGATTTTCCAGATCCCAATTGCTTGCATTAAAGAGCCTTCGCCGACTCCCTATTGTGATCAAGCCAGTGGATAAGAACCTGGGTATTGTGGTTCTTGACAGAGATAGCTATGTTGCTGAAGCTCATCGGCAACTCGCTGATCGTAACGTCTACAGGCAGTATGCAGTGGTTCCATGGTTGGCCATCAGCAGGTCCCTCAGGCAGCTTCAGGGCAAATTTCATAATCTGCTTTCAGTTCAGCAGTGGGAGTACATAATGCAAATAAGGCCGCAAGATGCCAAAGCTTGCCGGCTTTATTTTATTTGGAAGATCCACAAAAGCCCTCCTGTCGGTAGGCCTATCTGTGCTTACAATGGGTTTATGTTGGAGCCTCTTTCCAAATTTTTGCATTATAAACTCCTTGGCACTTTACTTGCTCAGCCTACTCATCTTCCAGACTCTCTCTCTCTCTTACAAGATATTGAATCCAAGCGTTTTGCTCCAGATTCATTCCTTGTCACTTTTGATGTAGAGTCGCTTTATCCTAGCATTCCCACTCAGGAAGGCTTGCATGCCTTGCGGGATATGATTGAGTAGAGTACTGCTGATTTCTTCTTGCCAGAGGATGTGGAGTTTCTTGTTAGTGCAGCTGAGTTGGTGCTCAAGTGGCATTTCTTGCAGTTTGATGGCTCCTTCTACCGGCAGATTAGATGGACTGCCATGGGCAGCAATTTTGTTGTTGTGTATGCATGTCTTTTTCTTTGCCATCTTGAGCAAGAGGTCTTTCGTAGATTTCCTGCTCTAGAGATTCAGCTCTTCAGATGGTTTATTGATGATGGTTGCATGGTGTGGAATGGCTCTAGAGAGAGATTGGTCCAGTTCTTGGATTGTTACCAGTCCATTTATCCCGAGCACATCCGCATTACTTCTTGCATTTCATCATCCAGCATCAACATTCTGGACATCGTGCTTTTCAAAGGTGATGATTTTCCCACCTCTGGAAAGCTCTCCACTCGATGTTTTCAGAAACCACTGAATGCATATTAGTACATTCCATTTACTTCCTGGCATCCCAAGCACCAGAAAGTAGCATTCGTGGTGAACGAGCTGTAGCGGTATCTTCTTCGAGAGAGCACTCATTTGGGCTTCATCGAACTCAGACGGGCATTCTACAGCAGGCTTCGGTCGAGGGGCTATCCACCGGATTTCCTCCAAGCATGTTTTGCCAAGGTCCATTGGGATCAAAGGGACGCTCTATTGCAGCAAGTCTATGCACGAGGCCCACTTCACACTCTTGGCCTCAAAAGGGCCCCCTTGGTGTTGAAGATGGACTTTTGTGAAGCCACTCGTGCTTTGAACCTTGGGGGTTTCCTAAACCCTAAACTGCATGGAGAATTCCAGCGTCACCCTTTGCTACAACATATTCCCAAGCCCTTGATTTGTTGGCAGAATCCGCGCAAAATCGGGACTTTTTACATGAGCAGTTCCGACCCCCGACCATGATCTTCACCAGCAGCAGAGTTTTCAGCTTTCAGGAGCAGTACATGATTTTTCAGATTTTTTGCATGAGCAGAGTTTTTGAGCTATTTTGAGCTATTTTTTAGCTATTTTACTTTATTTTTTAATATTTTTAATATTTATTTTTAAATATTTTAATATTAAAAAATTAAAAAGTAAAACCATGTATCCAATACCATGGTTGCAAAAAATACCATGTACCGCTTGCCTTGTCCATTTTTGCTATATAAGGACAGCAATTAGCTCATTTTCTTTGTATCACTGATGAGTCCGATCTTGGACGAAACTAGTTTGATGAATACAAAGATCTGTTCTTGCTTATTATGTGTTTTTCATAATCTTGTCCTTTAGAAATTTTTGCTTTTATGTCTCGGTTTGCAATATTGCATTTTTGCACTTCTTGCAATTTGCAACTTTAGCAATTTTTGCTTCTTTAGCAATTTTTTCATGTTTTTCAGTTCTGGCAATTTCTGCAAATGTAACTAGGGTTTATTATTTCGGTATTGTCACCCACTTTATGCTCTTACTGTTTTAGCCCTAAACCCTAAACCCTAAACCCTAAACCCTAAAACCCTGAACCCCTAAAACCCTAAAACCCTAAACCCTAAACCCTAAACCCTAAACTGCATGGAGAATTCCAGCGTCACCCTTTGCTACAACATATTCCCAAGCCCTTGATTTGTTGGCGGAATCCGCACAAAATAGGGAATTTTTACATGAGCAGTTCCGACCCCCGACCATGATCTTCACCAACAGCAGAGTTTTCAGCTTTCAGGAGCAGTACATGATTTTTCAGATTTTTTGGATGAGCAGAGCTATTTTTGAGCTATTTTGAGCTATTTTTTAGCTATTTTACTTTATTTTTTAATATTTTTAATATTTATTTTTAAATATTTTAATATTAAAAAATTAAAAAGTAAAACCATGTATCCAATACCATGGTTGCAAAAAATACCATGTACCGCTTGCCTTGTCCATTTTTGCTATATAAGGACAGCAAGTAGCTCATTTTCTTTGTATCACTGATGAGTCCGATCTTGGACGAAACTAGTTTGATGAATACAAAGATCTATTCTTGCTTATTATGTGTTTTTCATAATCTTGTCCTTTAGCAATTTTTGCTTTTATGTCTCGGTTTGCAATATTGCATTTTTGCACTTCTTGGAATTTGCAACTTTTTCAACTTTAGCAATTTTTGCTTCTTTAGCAATTTTTTCATGTTTTTCAGTTCTGGCAATTTCTGCAAATGTAACTAGGGTTTATTATTTCGGTATTGTCACCCACTTTATGCTCTTACTGTTTTAGCCCTAATCTGTGTCCATGGTGCGGAATTATACCGGCCCTACTACTCGTTCTCGTTCCAGATCTCATTCTGTTGATTCTGATTCAGTTTCTCATTCGGTTTCTCATTCGATTGACGAAGCCGAAATACAGCGAGACGGTTTGCTTTTTCAGCTCCAGGATATTGTGCACGCTCTCATCCGGAGAGACGTTTTTTACAATCACTCGATGGCTCCTCATTTCCTCAGGATCACTGAGCCCTCTGCGCAGCCCCAGAGAGAAACTGCGCAGCCCCAGAGAGATACTGCGCAACCCCAGCTAGAGACTGCACAGCCCCAGCCAGAGACTGCGCAACCCCCTCCTCATGCTGCGCAGGACCCTCCTATCACTGCGCAGGGGAATTTCTTTGCCGGGCATGGAGATTCTTCAGCTCCTCCGGGTCCATCGGCAGCTCACCAACATTCGGCAAATGATGAAATTCCGCCAATGCCTCAGTCCTGGACTGATGTTATTTCTTGTGCAGTAAAGGACTTCCAGAAAGCCATAGAGATTTTAATGAAATCTCAGTCTCTTGTTGATAAATTATCAGCTCTTCAAAGAGACAACCGAGTCATTCAGAGCCTCATGGTTAAATCACCGGGGTTGGTGGCTTCTGATCCTGCCACCAATGATACTCTCAAAGGTGGTCTTGAAGCTCTTACTGAACGTTATCGCAGAGATTGCCATGAGCTTTATCTATGGCATGAGCAAGAGATTGTGAGTCAAAATGAAGCTAGGGTTTCAGAGCTAGCTTCAGAATTTGAAGATAAACTCCAACAGCGTGCCGAGTCGTTCCAGCAGATTTCGTTCACTAGTTCTACCAGTCCCATTACTGGTAGCATTGTTGCTGCTCACTGGACTGCTTTGGCCTTGTCTTCCTATAACAGACAGGTCAATGAGTTCCAAATAGAGCTTGTAGAACGACGTGCCGCCAGAGTTGTTGCTCAAGCAGCCCGTGATGCAGCACGGGAAGAAGCAGCTAAGGCTGCCAATGACATTCCGAGAGAAGAGGCCATTTCTGTTCTGGTCAAGAGGGAAATTGCTAAAACCTTCCAGGCCCAGCAATAGAAACTTGATGCCACTCTGAAGCCAATGCAAGACCAGCTTGCATTTCTTTTCGAGCTTCAGTCCCCCGGCACTTCTCCTCCACGGCAGCAATGGCAGTAGCGGCAGCAGCAGCAGCAGCATCAGCGCAGGCAGCCCCAGCAGCGACAGCAGTTTGGCCAGCAGCAGCAGCAGCAGCCTCTCCGCAGTTAGCAGAGGCCTCTGCGCAGGCAGCCCCAGCAACTGCGCAGTCAGCCCCAGCAACTACGCAGGCAGCCTCAGGGGCAGCAACAGTAGCAGCAGCAGTCCCGGCCAAAAAACGGGATGGGCAGGGGGCGTTTCTGTCGAGGAATTCGCTCCACACAATCTGTTGCTGGGCAGTCGGGCTCCGTTCCAGACCAGTCTTTCCAGAACACTGGTTCGAATCCGGCAGCTGCCCCATTTGCTCCACAGCAGCCAAATATGTGCCAGATGCCAGACAGAGACAAAGGGAAAGGCAAGGTCTTCTTTATGTAAGCAATTCTCGTCGTCATCTGTTTTGGTTGCCTTCCATTAACCCATTTTCTTATTTGGCTTATCTGATTGGAAAAATGACCCCCTCCTAGATTGATCGTCGAATTAGCAATCTTGCTATTCACAATCTCTCTTCTATTCCCCTTTCCTTCAGCCAAACCAAACTCTTGGGCCTAGGGCACAAGTATATTCCTCGGCCCCCTCCTATGGCCATTGATGACATTTATAGAGAATATGCCTATTTTTCCCGTCTTTGCCGTCTTAGATTATTTTTCCGTCTTTCTGCTGATGATGATACCTATAACCCGTTCCGTTTGCCAAACCCTACCTGGGAGCCTCCGGTTAATGATCTCAATCTTAATCGTGCTCTTCAGCTTGGCCGTACCATTCTTCAGTCCCGTATTGCCTCTGTTCAGTTTACTCCCAGACCCAGATTTTCCAGATCCCAATTGCTTGCATTAAAGAGCCTTCGCCGACTCCCTATTGTGATCAAGCCAGCGGATAAGAACCTGGGTATTGTGGTTCTTGACAGAGATAGCTATGTTGCTGAAGCTCATCGGCAACTTGCTGATCGTAACGTCTACAGGCAGTATGCAGCGGTTCCATGGTTGGCCATCAGCAGGTCCCTCAGGCAGCTTCAAGGCAGATTTCATAATCTGCTTTCAGTTCAGCAGTGGGAGTACATAATGCAAATCAAGCCGGAAGATGCCAAAGCTTGCCGGCTTTATTTTATTTGGAAGATCCACAAAAACCCTCCTGTCGGTAGGCCTATCTGTGCTTACAATGGGTTTATGTTGGAGCCTCTTTCCAAATTTTTGCATTATAAACTCCTTGGCACTTTACTTGCTCAGCCTACTCATCTTCCAGACTCTCTCTCTCTCTTACAGGATATTGAATCCAAGCGTTTTGCTCCAGATTCATTTCTTGTCACATTTGATGTAGAGTCGCTTTATCCTAGCATTCCCACTCAGGAAGGCTTGCATGCCTTACGAGATATGATTGAGCAGAGTACTGCTGATTTCTTCTTGCCAGAGGATGTGGAGTTTCTTGTTAGTGCAGCTGAGTTGGTGCTCAAGTGGCATTTCTTGCAGTTTGATGGCTCTTTCTACCGGCAGATTAGAGGCACTACCATGGGCAGCAATTTTGCTGTTGTGTATGCATGTCTTTTTCTTTGCCATCTTGAGCAAGAGGTCTTTCGTAGATTTCCTGCTCCAGAGATTCAGCTCTTCAGATGGTTTGAAAATTGCTAGAGCAGCAACAAATCCCAAGAAACCACATGGGTACCAACAATTATGTAAGCAATGGCATCTTGGAAAACCTGATAATTTTGGAGGGCATAGAAGCAAGAAAAGACATATCAAACAGAAGAATTCTCAGTTTTCCAAAGACAAACCAAAGAAAAAACACAGCAGAATAAAGCCTTACAAACATACGAGAATGTTCTCTAAAGAGAAAGAGATCATTTGTTATAACTGCAACAAAAAAGGCCACACAGCTCCAAACTGTCCAGAAAAGAAGAATGAAAAATCAAAGAAGAAAATATCATACAGGAACAAAAAAGGAAAGATTAATTTCTTTGATTTACCAAGTAGCTGTGATGAATTAGTATCTTCTGACTCTGAAGCAGAGGATGAAGTAAACTATGTTTGTTCTTCTGATCCCTCTGATGAAGATTGGTGCAGGGACCCACACTGCACAGAATGCAGGGACTGTGAATGCAATGATCTAGACATTTGCAATTGCAACACAGTCAGAATGATGAAGTCAAAAGAAGATGAAATAAGCAGAAATTTGTTTATGCAGATGATGGCAGCAACAGACCCCCAAATTAAAGATATGTACAAATCATTGTTGACAGATCATTTTAACAAGCCATCTTCTAGCTCAAAGAAGTCTCCTCACAAGGGATATGTGCCACCTGCTTCCCTATTTTCAGTTGAAGCTTTGACTCGGCAGTTTAGAAATGAAGATTTTGGAGAAGATCTGCTGCAAACTCTGCCTGCAGTTCATCAGGCAATTAAAGAATTGAGAAAAACCATAAAAGAAAACAGGAGACTGTGTATCGAGAACCACCAAGATTTGAATGTAAGATTAATGAAAGTCCAAGGCGCGTCATCTTCACAAAATCCTGATATTTCAGGAAAAACAGAAAACTGGACCTTCCATATGAATCCAATCATGACACACAACAAGCAACATGACAGTTCAGAAGAAGAAGAAAAAGAAGAAGAAAAAGACAGAACGGACTTTGGATGCAATATAATAAACAAAGATGTTATGTATTGCATAAAGATGAAAGTTAAGGTTGGAAACCAGGATGAATACTGGAAATTCCTCATGGATACAGGTTCTAGACTTAACATTGTAAGTGACACTGTAGTAAGTATGAATCATAGAAGGCCAACTGCTGGTCCTAAAATTACTACAGCCAGTGGTGAAATCACTACCAGACACGAGGCAGAAATAGATGTATTTCTGAATGACAAAGTTGGTGTCCATCTAGTTTGTCCGGTAGTTACAGGAATGGATTGCGCAATGTATCTCGGCACTCCATTCTTCCAGAATTTTGAAAGACACAGAGCCAAGCTTGATAACAGCAGTCAAAGATATGGATATTTTGTCAGCTTGGGAGGTAAAGAAATATTTTTTCCATTCATTAACTCTAATTTGCCAAATATATTAAAAAGAATTGGGAGAATGCAGAATATATTGGCCAAAATGGAAACAAAAAAGGAAATCTTAAAAACAGAGGAGAATTTGGATAATGGAAAGTTTGCTACTCAAATAGCAGACCTCACTGCTAAATTTAAAGAACGCTGTTCCGATGATCCAAATGCCTTTTGGCATATCAAAAAGAAAGAAGTGGATCTTCCTCTCAAGAAAGATTTTAGTGGAAAATTGAGAAGATCTAAGGCAGTAGCAATGAATGAAGAGCATATGAAATTATGCAGAGCTGAGATTAAAGATCTACTAAAAAAAGGTTTGATCAGAAAAAGCAAAAGTCCAATAGCATGCTTTGCATTTTACGTCAATAAACATGTTGAGATTGCCAGGGGAAAACCAAGGCTTGTGGTAAACTACAAACCCCTGAATGATATATTAAATTATGATGCTTATCCATTGCCAAAACCATCTGTCATACTTGCTCAGATATCCAAATCAAAGATTGTTTCCAAGTTCGATTTAAAATCTGGATTCTGGCAAGTAGGAATAAAAGAAGAGGATAAATGGAAAACGGTTTTCTCAGTCCCAGAAGGACATTATGAATGGAACATCATGCCGTTTGGTCTAATTAATGCTCCTTCTGTTTTCCAAAGAATCATGGAAGAGACTTTTGAAGGAATGGAAGAATTCCTGAAAAAGTATATTGATGATTTACTTATTCATTCTGATAACATTAATGACCACATTAAACATCTGAAGATTTTCTTATGCAGGGTCAAAGAGATGGGAATAGTGCTATCAGAATCTAAAATGAAATTATTCAGGCCTATGATCGACTTCTTAGGCTACAACATACAGTATGGTTCATATACTGTAATACAAAGAAGTCTGAATTTTGTTGATAATTTTCCAGATGAGATCAAGGATAAAACTCAATTGCAGAGATTTTTAGGGAGTCTCAATTACATTTCAAAGTTTATCAAACATTGTGCTCAAGAAAGAAAAATGTTGAATAAAAGACTTCAGAAAAATACGATCCAATGGAACAGAGAATGCACAGAAGCTGTCAGATCAATTAAAGATAAAGTCAAAAGCATTCAGCCACTTTCCCCAATCAGAGAAGAATGGGAAAAAATTATCATGACAGATGCAAGTTATGAAGGATGGGGAGCAGCCCTATGTCAACAGAATCTAGAAAAAAAGAATGGAATAGAAGTCTGTCAATATGCTTCTGGCCTCTGGGCTAAAAATCAAAAGAATTGGTCAAGTCTGAAGAAAGAACTCAGAGCGGTTTGTTTAGGAATCGCTAAATTCAAGGATTTTGTAATCTACACCAGATTCACAGTAAGAACAGAATGTCAACCTTTGAAATCTGCTATTAGAAAATGTGATTTTGAAGACGCTGTAGTGGTAAGATGGATAATGCAGCTTAGTCAATATAATTTTGATATTGAATTTATAAAAGGTGATAAAAACAGTTTTGCAGACATGCTGAGCAGAGAATTTCTGTCTGAACACTCAATTTTAAGTCTACAGTGTAACTATATCAGGAGAGGAGAAAGCACTGTTGAACTTGAAACACCAGACGGATGGGTGAGATATATGCTTGAAACTCCATTACTTTTTCATGACAGAGATTGGTACCCAATTAAGGAAATCAGGCATTGTGAAGGTATTCCCTATCTATGGACAGAAACTATGCAAGATGAAATGAATCAATAATCAGTGGAGGCCTTAGAATATTTGGAACACATCGACAGCATACACTATATACTTGAAAGAGATGATGATGCTGATGATAGAATGACAAGTTGTCATATCACACTCAAAAGATTTGATAATCATCTTCATCGGGAAGATTATGACCCTGACAGGAAAAAAGAATGCTTCTTCACAGCAATGAACATTCAAAATTGCTCAACAAACTTTTTCTATTCTATACAGCCTTCTTTCCTATTCAAAGGTATGACTGTTGGAGCATTGGAACAAGAAGACCCTACACCTGATTGGTTCATTGAATGGTGGAAGATTTATGGTCTCTCAGCCCTGACCATAAATCCCTACACTCTACACATGCTTAAAATTCCAGGGTTTAGTGAACCAAGAGCCTATATGAGTGGAATAGTATACAAGAGTATAGAGCATATTGCCGACATAGGCGATTTATCCTTCCTGCAAGCAATCCGACGATGTGGTCATATCAAATGGTTTGTCACAAATGAATACAAAGCAAGGATGATATCTTCAAGTACTAATTATGAAGATTTTCATAATCAGGTTGATATCTCAATAAACCCATTTCAGCCCATTAATTTTATGGAGCCACCTAATCAAAACAGTTCTCAAAGGTGGGAATCAGAAAAAGAAATAAGAGTGCAGTACTTCAATAATTACCTGATTGAAAATCTCAGGTACCAGCACTACACACATCCGCAGATAGAGTATTATACTATGAACTAAGTGTTGTCTTTCTGGCCGACGATGGTGCCAGACGAGCTTTCGTGGATTCCCTCGCTCTGGAATCTCCACTTTGTACAATTTTGAGATTTGCATATCTCATCCTTTATGTCTTTTCAGTCTTTCGAGGGTTCACTTATGAATTTCCTCTATGTAAATAGTTGGTTAAGTACTAAGATTCGGTCCCCATATGCCTTTGGCTCTCTGAAAAGAGTAGGGACGAGATAACATAGGACGATATTGTCCTATGCCCGAATCTTTCTTTCGGTAGCCATCGAATTACTTTATTTTGATTTGATCATCATGTACAAACACACTCATGAATGTTGTTCCCTTCCAGCTTATAAATAAACCCGAGCTGTGGAGTAAGATTCATTCGGTTGAGTCCAGTCTTGAGTCTAAGTCGAGAAGTTCTCCTGCGCTACATTTGCGGACGATCAGTCTGATCTGCTTGTAACACGAGAAGTTCTCAAAGTCATTAAGAGATTCGAGAAGCCTGAGCATTAGTGCTTGACACTAGTGTGAACCTAAAGTGGCCGGATTTGTAGAAGAGTCTGTAGTCCTGTAATTATCTTTGAGACTCAGTCTGTTTGTTAGCCAGGTAGCCTGTAGTTTTGTTATGCTTCGGCAAACTTATAACTACTAAATGCCACAACAGTCAATCTGAGGAAAAAGATTCTCTATAATCCGATTTGTTGGCGAAATCCGTGCAAAATCAGGGCTTTTTACATGAGTAGTTCCGACCCCCGGCCATGATCTTCTTCAGGAGCAGTGCATTCTTCTTCCAGGAGTAGTACATGTTTTTTTCAGATTTTTTGCATGAAGAGTTGCTATTTTTCTTATTTTTATATTTATTTTAAATATTTAAATATTTAAA
>APFE030067036.1:41146-51816 GCA_000404065.3 Pinus taeda
TAAATATTTAAAATTAAATATAAAACCATGCACCTACTACCATGCATGTAAAAATACCATGTACCAATTACCATGCACTTGCCCTGTCCACTTTTGCTCTATAAGGACATCAAGTAGCTCATTTTCTTTGTATCACTGATGAGTCCCGTTGTGGATGAAACTAGTTTGATGTTTAATACAAAGATCTGTTCTACTTAATTATGTGTTTTGCATAATCTTTTGTCCTTAAGAATTTTTATTCTAGCATTTTATTTCCAGCATTTTACTTCAACATCGGTTTTTTCCAAGTATCGGTTTTTTATTTCCAGTATTGTTTCTGCCTTATTCTCTTTTCTGTTTAAGCCCTAAACTAAGTCCATGGCGAGAAACCCTACTGATTTCATGAGTCCTACTACTAGATCCAGATCTCATCAATCTCGTAATGATCTTGATCCTCCCGAACATGATTCTGCTTTGTCCGGGATGAGCAAAATCAATAATGTTATTTAGCAGTTCATTATGGATAACACTCTTCTAGCTAACGAGATTAAGAATTTCATAAACCGAGAAATTTCAAACTAAAGTCACAATTCCAGGCACAATTCCGGGCATAATCTTTTCAGTGCTAATCCGGAATCCGAGCATCATCCAGCTGTTGAGGAAGAGACTGCGCAGTACCCTCCAGAAACTGCGCAGCCTCTTTCTAGCTCTGCGCTAAGGGTTCCAGCTACTGCGCAGGGGGATGCAGCTACTGCGCAGAGGGGTCCTGGGGTCTCCTTTGTTCAGCCAAACTCTCGGCCAGCTACTCACCATGCTCCGGAATCATCTTTTGCTCATTAGCTTCCGAGTAATGATGAAATTCCGCCTATGCCCAATTCATGGTCTGAAGTAATTTCATGTGCAGTTAAATATTTCCAAAAAGCCACTGAAATCTTACTTAGATCTCAGTCGCTAGTTGAGAAATTGCAAGCTCTTTAGCAAGACAACCGTGTTATCCAAAGTCTTATGGTTAAAACTCCGGGTCTTGTAGCTTCTGATCCTGATACTAATGATGCTCTCAAATCAGGTCTTGAAGCTCTTACTTCCAGATACAGAAGAGATTGCCATGAATTTTACCTATGGCATGAGCAATCAATTGTGGAGAAAAATGAAGCTAGGGTTTCTCAGCTTGCTTCAGATTTTCAAAATCAGCTTCACCAGCTTGCCATGCCTTTTCAGCATATTTAGTTCTCTAGATCTTCAGAACCGGTTGATGGCAGCAATATTGCTGCTCATTGGACTTCACTTGCCTTGTCTTCTTATAATCGACAAGTCAATGAATTCCAAATTGAGCTAGTAGAACGTCGTTCTGCCAGAAATGTTGCTCAAGCCGCCCGTAATGCCGCTCGGGAAGAATTAGCTAAGAAAGCTAATGATATTCCCCGAGAAGAGGCCATTTTTGTTCTGGTTCAGAGAGAAGTAGCCAAATCTCTCCAAGCCCAGAAACAGAAAATTGATGCCACTTTGAAGCCTTTGCAAGATCAACTTTCTTATCTTATTGAGCTTCAATCACCTGTCACTCAGCAGTAGCAGCAGCAGCAGCGTAGGCAACCCCAGCAGCATCAACAGCAAGGCCAGCTTTCACAGCTGCAGCAGCAGCAACCTCTGCGCAGTCAGCCCTAGCAACTGCGCAGCCAGCCTCAACAACTACGCAGACAACCTCAGAGGCAGCAGTAGCAGCAGCTTCCACAAGTTCAGCAATCCCGGCCAAAAAACGGGATGGGCAGGGGGCGGTTCCGTCGAGGAATTCGCTCCACACAATTTGTTGCTGGGCAGTCGGCTTCCATTCCAAACTAGCCTTTCCAGAACACTGGTTTGAATCCAGAAGCTGCCCCATTTGCGCCACAATGGCTAGATGTGCATCAAATTCCTGCCAGAAACAAGGTGAAACGCAAGGCTCCTGCAGTGTAAGCAATTCCCGTCTTCTTTTTTGGTTGCCCTCCATTTGCCCCGTTTCTTATTTGGCTTATCTGATTGGAAAAATGACCCCTTCCCAGATTGATCATCGAATTAGCAATCTTGCTATTCACAATCTCTCTTCTGTCCCTCTTTCCTTCAGCCAAACCAAATTGTGGTCCTAGGGCACAAATATATTCCTCGGCTTCCGCCCATGGCCATTGATGACATCTTTAAGGAATATGCCTATTTTTCCCGTCTTTGTCATCTCAAAAGGTTTTTTTGACTTTCTGATGATGAAACTTATAATCCTTTCCGCTTACCAAACCCTACTTGGGAGCCTCCGATTAATGATCCAGACCTCAACCGTTGTCTTGAAATTGGCCTTTCCATCCTTAAAAACCGCATTGTCTCTGTCCATTTTGCCGCCAAACCCATATTCTCTAGATCCCAGTTGCTTGCACTAAGGAGCCTTCGCTGACTCCCTATTGTGATCAAACCAGCAGATAAGAACCTGGGGATTGTTGTGCTTGACAAAGATAGTTATGTTGCCAAAGCTCACCAGCAACTAGCTGATCTCAATGTTTATAGACAGTATGCAGCAGTTCCATGGTTGGGCATCAGTAGGTCTCTCAAGCAACTTCAAGCAAGATTCCGCAATCTTCTTACAGTTCAGTAGTGGGAGTATATAATGCAAGTTAAGCCTCAACATGCCAAAGCTTGCAGGCTTTACTTCATTTGGAAAATCCACAAAAACCTTCCTGTCGGTAGGCCTATTTGTGCTTACAATGGGTTTATGTTGGAGCCTCTTTCCAAATTCTTGCATTATAAACTTCTTGGCACCTTACTTGCTCAGCCAAATCATCTTCTAGATTCTCTTACTTTATTACAGGATATTGAATCCAAGCGTTTTGCTCCCAATTCATTTCTTGTAACCTTTGATGTAGAATCTCTTTACCCTAGCATTCCCACTCAGGAAGGCTTGCATGCCTTACGAGATATGGTTGAGCATAGTACTGCTGATTTCTTCACTCCAGAAGATGTTGATTTCTTGGTTAGTGTAGCAGAGTTGGTGCTTAAGTGGCACTTCTTGCAGTTTGATGGCTCTTTTTATCAGCAAATTAGAGGCACTGCCATGGGCATCAATTTTGCTGTTGTTTATGCATGCCTCTTTCTTTGCCACCTTGAGCAAGAAGCCTTCAGAAGATTTCCAGCTCCAGAGATTCATCTCTTCAGACACTTCATCGATGATGGTTGCATGGTTTGGAATGGCTCCAGAGACAGATTGGTCCAGTTCTTGGATTGTTACCAGTCCATTTATCCTGAGCACATTCGCATCACTTCATGCATCTCATCATCCAGCATTAACATTCTGGACATTGTGCTTTTCAAAGGTGTTAATTTCCATACCTCTGGAAAGATTTCCACTCGATGTTTCCAGAAACCACTGAATGCCTACCAGTATATTCCTTTTACTTCCTGGCATCCCAAGCACCAGAAAGTAGCATTCGTGGTTAACGCGCTGCAGAGATACCTTCGAGAGAGAGCACTGAGTTGGGTTGTCTAGAACTCAGACGAGCATTTTACAGCAGGCTTCGGTCGAGGGGCTATCCACCGGATTTCCTCCAGGCATGTTTTTCCAAGGTCCATTGGGATCAAAAGGTTGCTCTAATGCAGCAGGTCTATGCACGAGGTCCTCTTCACTCTCTTGGCCTCAAAAGGCCCCCCTTGGTGTTGAAGCTGGACTTTTGTGAAGCCACTCGTGCTTTGAACCTTGGGGGTTCCCTAAACCCTAAACTGCATGGAGAATTCCAGCGTTACCCTTTGCTACAACATTTTCCCAAGCCCTTGATTTGTTGGCGAAATCCGCACAAAATCGGGACTTTTTACATGAGTAGTTCCGACCCCCGGCCATGATCTTCTTCAGGAGCAATGCATTCTTCTTCCCGGAGCAGTACATGTTTTTTTCAGATTTTTTGCATGAAGAGTTGCTATTTTTCTTATTTTTATATTTATTTTAAATATTTAAATATTTAAATATTTAAAATTAAATATAAAACCATGCACCTAATACCATGCATGTAAAAGTACCATGTACCAATTACCATGCACTTGCCCTGTCCACTTTTGCTATATAAGGACAACAAGTAGCTCATTTTCTTTGTATCACTGATGAGTCCCGTTGTGGACGAAACTAGTTTGATGTTTAATACAAAGATCTGTTCTACTTAATTATGTGTTTTGCATAATCTTTTATCCTTAAGCATTTTTATTCCAACATTTTATTTCCAGCATTTTACTTCAGCATCGGTTTTTTCCAAGTATCGGTTTTTTATTTCCAGTATTGTTTCCGCCTTATTCTCTTTTTTGTTTAAACCCTAAACCCTAAACCCTAAACCCTAAACCCCAAACCCCAAACCCCAAACTCCAAACCCCAAACCCTAAACCCTAAAACCTAACCCCTAACCCCTAACCCCTAAACCCTAAAACCCCTAAACCCTAAACCCTCTAAACCCTAAACCCTAAACCCTAAACCCTAAGCCCTAAACCCTAAAACCTAAAACCCCTAAACCCTAAACCCTAAACCCTAAACCCACTCGTGCTTTGAACCTTGGGGGTTCCCTAAACCCTAAACTGCATGGTGAATTCCAGCGCTACCCTTTGCTACAACATATTCCCAAGCCCTTGATCTGTTGGCGAAATCCGTGTAAAACCGAGACTTTTTACATGAGCAGTTCCGATCCTCAGCCATAATCATCTTCAGGGGTAGTGCATATTCTTTTAGGAGCAGTACATGTTTTTTCAGCATAGTGCATGAGGAGTTGTGCTCATTTTCCTATTTTTGATATTTATTTTAAATATTTTAATATTTATTTTTAAATATTTTAATATTTAAAATTAAATATTCTTTACCATGCACCTAATACCATGCACTCAAAATACCATGCACTTGCCCTGTCCACTTTTGCTATATAAGGACAACAAGTAGCTCATTTTCTTTGTATCACTGATGAGTCCCGTTGTGGACGAAACTAGTTTGATGTTAATACAAAGATTTGTTCTACTTATTATGTGTTTTGCATAATCTTTTGTCCTTAAGCATTTTTATTTTTAGTTCTTCTTTATCGGTTTTTATTGGGTGTGTTTTAAGTATTGTTCCCACCTTATTCTCTTTTGCTGCTTAAGCCCTAAACCCTAAACCCTAAACCTTAAACCCTAAACCCTAAACCCTAAACCCTAAACCCTTATTCTCTTTTGCTGCTTAAGCCCTAAACCCTAAACCCTAAACCCCTAAAAACCCTAAACCCTAAAACCTAAACCCTAAAACCCTAAAAACCATCTAAACCCTAAACCCTAAACCCTAAACCCTAAACCCTAAAAACCCTAAACCCTAAAACCCTAAAAACCCTAAACCCTAAACCTTAAACCCTAAACCCTAAACCCTAAACCCTAAAACCCTAAACCCTAAACCCTAAACCCTAAACCCTAAACCCTAAAACCCCTAAAACCCCTAAACCCTAAACTGCATGGTGAATTCCAGCGCTACCCTTTGCTTCAGCATATTCCCAAGCCCTTGATCTGTTGGCAAAATCTGCGTAAAATCGAGACTTTTTACATGTGTAGTTCTGATCCTCGGCCATAATCATCTTCAGGAGCAATGCATATTCTTTTAGGAGCAGTACATGTTTTTTCAGCATAGTGCATGAGGAGTTGTGCTCATTTCCCTATTTTTGATATTTATTTTAAATATTTTAATATTTATTTTTAAATATTTTAATATTTAAAATTAAATATTCTTTACCATGCACCTAATACCATGCACTCAAAATACCATGTACCAAATGTCATGCACTTGCCCTGTCCGCTATTGCTATATAAGGACAACAAGTAGCTCATTTTCTTTGTATCATTGATGAGTCCCGTTGTGGACGAAACTAGTTTGATGTTAATACAAAGATCTGTTCTACTTATTATGTGTTTTGCATAATCTTTTGTCCTTAAGCATTTTTGTTTTCAGTTCTTCTTTATCGGTTTTTATTGGGTGTGTTTTCAGTATTGTTCCCGCCTTATTCTCTTTTGCTGCTTAAGCCCTAAACTAAGTCCATGGCGAGGAACCCTACTGATTTCACGGGTCCTGTTACTAGATCCAGGACAACCTCTCATCAATCTCATAATGATCTTGATCCTCCCGAACAAGATTTCACTCTGTCTCGGATGAACAAGATTGATAATGTTATCTAGCAGTATATTTTGGATAACACTCTTTCTTCTCGTGAGATTGAGGAAATTGTAAACCGAGAAATTGCTAATCGAAATTTCACCCTTCCTACTGCCCCTCAGTCTGGGCATAATCTTTTCGGTGCAAATCTGGGTCCCGAGCCTTGTGTAGCCGTTGAGGATGAGACTGTGCAGCAACTCCCAGAAACTGCGCAGCCTCCTCCTAGGTCTGCGCAGCCCCCTCTAGTTACTGCGCAGCACCCTCCTGCTTCTGCGCAGAGGGGTCCTTCTGTTTTGTTTGCTCAGCTAGTTACTCAGCCAGCTTCTCATCATGCTCCGGAGTCATCTTTTGCTCGTCAGCTTCCGAGTAATGATGAAATTCCGCCTATGCCTAATTCATGGGCCGAAGTAATTTCATGTGCAGTTAAAGATTTCCAAAAAGCCACTGAAATCTTGCTTAGATCTCAGTTGCTTGCTGAGAAATTGCAAGCTCTTCAACAAGACAACCGTGTTATTCAAAGCCTTATGGTTAAAACTCTGGGTCTTGTAGCTTCTGATCCTGATACTTCTGATGCTCTCAAATAAGGTCTTGAAGCTCTTACTGCCAGATACAGAAGAGATTGCCACGGATTTTATCTTCATCATGAGCAAACAATTGTGGAGCAAAATGAAGCTAGGGTTTCTCAACTTGCTTCAGATTTTCAAAATCAGCTTCACCAACTTGCCATGCCTTTCCAACATATCCATTTCACTAGCTCCTCTGGTCCGGTTGATGGCAATATTATTGCTGCTCATTGGAGTTCACTTGCCTTGTCTTCTTACAATCGACAAGTCAGTGAATTCCAAATTGAGCTAGTTGAACGTTATTATGCCAAAAATGCTGCTCAAGTTGCCAGAAATGCCGCTCGGGAAGAATTAGCTAAGTAAGCTAATGACATTCCCTGTGAAGAGGCTATCTCTGTTCTGGTCCAAAGAGAAGTTGCTAAATCTCTCCAGGCCCAGCAATAGAAAATTGATGCCACTCTCAAGCCTTTGCAAGATCAACTTTCTTATCTTATTGAACTTCAATCACCTGGCATTTCAGCTTCAGCTCCTCCTCGGCAGCAGCAATAGCAGCAACACTAGCAGCAACAGCAGCGTAGACAGCCCCAATAGCGTCAGCAGCAGAGCCAGCCTCCGCAGCAGTAGCAACAGCCTCTGCGCAGTCAAAAGAGGCCTCTGTGCAGTTATTCCCAGCAACTGCGCAGCCAGCCTCCGCAACTGCGCAGTCTACCTCAGAGACAACAGCAGTAGCAGCAGATTCCCCAGGTTCCTTCTGTTCAGCAATCCTGGCCAAAAAACGGGATGGGTAGGGGGCCGTTCCACCGAGGAATTCGCTCCACTCAATCTGTTGCTGGGTAGTCGGCTTCCATTCCAAACCAGCCTTTCCAGAACACTGGTTTGAATCCGGAAGCTGCCCCATTTGCGCTGTTATCACTTAGAACTAAAGGTTTAATGCATACAGTTACATGCCCTAGTCTGATGACAAAGGTTTATGTTTAAGCTGTTTCCATTTTTATTTGTCTCACTTAGGAATCAACATTTAAAATGTTTTTAAGTTTAAATCAGACTCTACTCTTATTGGCTTTCCTCCACTCATCATTATCCCATAGTCATGTCTTGTCTATGCCAAGTCACCTTGTCTTTTAGTGATTCCGCAGCGCAGTCTTATTTGCCCATTTCATAGCGCAATCATAGTCTAGCAGTTTCGCAGCGTGTAATGATTAAGCAGTTTCGCAGTGCATCATTAAAAAATATAACTAACAGCGCTGCGAAATCATGGATTCGTGCATTCCGCAACAAATCTTTCCTGAAATGTCAAGTTCATAGGTGAGTCAGCATGTCCGTCCACTCATGTCAGTTTGAGTACCTCTTGAAATCATGCCTGAATGTTCATTTGCCGCTACTCCACCAATAGATTTTTGATATGCACGAAAATCTCATTCCCAAGAGATTTTACTGTGCATAATCCTAATAATGGCCGTGAGTGTTGCATGAGTGACTAGTCATGTTTCGATTTGAATTTCAAGCGAGCTTGATTACAAGTGAGGTTGAATAAAAAAGAGGAGCTGTATTGCTGTATCACCATCTCGACCAGAGCTGTAAGAATTTGGCTGTGAAGATTTCAAAGTGAAGATGGAGAGAAAGGAGCATAGGTCTGGCAAATGTCAAAGGAATGAACCTGAAGGCCTGGACATAACCTTGAGAGATGAAGGTGTGAAGAAGGCGTTCAAAGATGTCGGGTGCTGGAGATATTGGTAACAAAAGAATTTGCGCTTAATTTTATTGGTTTGAATTCAAAGGTTGCCATGTTAGAGATATCGGTTTCTCCAGAAGCCATAGCTACTGTAACCGAGATACCAAGAGGACAGGAAGAATGGTTCAAGAATTTTAAATTTGATAGGAATCCCTGTAAAGAGTTCTTAAAAGAGGCATATGTAAATGAGGATTACACAAACGCAGTGCCTAGGTTCTATCTCAAGGAACATTATGCTCTTCTTTTTACCTGCATTCAGAAGTATTTAACCTGTGAAGGAAGGTACAATAAGGTTTATCCTTATCATTTTAAAATGCTCCTGCATTTTACCGGGAAGGTCTCCATAGACATTCCGTTTTATTTATTTCGCAGTCTAAGTAAAATGTGCGATAAGGTGCAGCTCAGGAAAGAGGACTGTGAGACCTCTTTATTTCATCATGGTCTGATTAAATTGCTGATTTTAGATAGCCTCCAGAAGATAGGCTGAGACTGGAATTCTTTTATCTTCATGGCTGGTTTCCAAAGTAAGACTGGTCTTACTCCTCAACCAGCCAGAGAGTTTACAATAGCTGAGATTCAAAGGGAGGCAAGGGCCAAAATGAAAACCAAACCACAGCCACCAAAACCAGTGAAGCCGTTAGTCATTCAAGAACAGCCTCAGAAATCAACAAAGGAGAAGACTCAGGGTAAGAAGAATGTACCTCAAGTAAATAAACCTAAAGCAGTCTCGAGGGTGAGGACAAGAAGCCAGATTAATAAAGAGAAAGGCAAAGCTATAGCTGTCGAGGAGAACCCTGTGTCTAAGGCAAGCCTAAATGATCTATTACAGGATATTGAGTTAGAACAGTCTAAACCGATTGAGATTGATTTGACACAGTCACCACAAGTAAAGGTTAATAAAACCAAAGCCTCAAAAAGGCTTAAGTTTGATGAGCCAGCCCAGGAATTTTTTTTTAAACCAAGAAGACCTATGACTAGAAATTTCCAGCAGGTACAGGAAGCACTGCCCAGGACAGAGGAAACAGGGGAAGGAACACGACCTCAACAAAAGAACAACAAAAGTAAAGCAGCCATCACATCTCAAGGAGATTCTGTGGCAGCCATGAAAAGCCAAATAGAAGTAGCTGAGGAAGAAATTAACCAATTAAAGAAAGTCGCTGAAGACCTGAAGGCAGAACTAAGCCGGTTACCTAATAAATAAATTCACTGTTCAGGAAAGGGTTATGTCTCAAACTTTTGTTAATTTTGCTTAATATTAGTGTTTTGAATATGTCTTAATCCCTGCTACACATGTGAAGCATCAAAGGGAGTTTTTGGCAACCAATGATTGGATGATATGAGCTCTCGGGTTAAAAAAAACAAACTGTTTTAAAAAAAACAGCAGTTTCGTAGCGCGCTACGAAACTGCTGTAGATGATGTTTTAAAAAAAAAAAATGCAGACAGACAGTTGATTTTATGAGTGGGAGTTTTTAAAAAAGGGACACATGTCTATCACCACAGCCTACAACATATCTAAAATGTGGCCACGTTCCATTCTTTGGGATATTAAAGGCTCAGAAAGATGTTGTTCATGTTCGAGCAAATTATGGAAAAAAGAAGCCGAGAAGCAGGGGACATCTCCGAATACCATGGGCAGATAGGGATTCAGCGTTTAAAGGCCAATATGGCATATTTAATATCCAGCTCAGCCAAATATAAAAAGCACCAGGTGTCAAAGGACAAAGAATAGCCACTATGGCACGAAGATAGAGTTAGAGTCATAATTGATTTAGGACCTTTTTAAAAATTACAGTCAGCAGTTTATTTGTATTTAATAGACAGTTAAAAGGTTGATAGGTGTCTTTAGAGATAAAGATCGAGTTATTAAAATTCCCCTCATGCTGGAGGAGGAAACTCGAATTAGTTAGAATAAGGATTATATATAGCTGAGACAGCAATGTAATGAGGGTTGGAAATTTGACAGCAGAAGTATTGTTTTAGCTTATGTAAAGACCATTTTCAGTAATACAAAGCATCTACTTTTCTTCTCAGGATTCATAAAGGATTTGTCATGTTCAGAATATGTGTTTTGTTCTTCCCTTAGTGTCTTTTTTCAGTTGCATGGATGCATAATCACTCAGAATTCACTGATTGTGCTCTGACTTCTTGTATGCATGTGTGAACTGTGGTTTCATGTAAGTTATATTCTGAACATTTAAATGCTAAGTGCCCTGACTTCTATGCAAAGGTAGTGTCATTGTT
>APFE030067036.1:66404-78007 GCA_000404065.3 Pinus taeda
TCTACTTTTCTTCTCAGGATTCACAAAGGATTTGTCATGTTCAGAATATGTGTTTTGTTCTTCCCTTAATGTCTTTTTTCAGTTGCATGGATGCATAATCACTCAGAATTCACTGATTGTGCTCTGATTTCCTGTATGCATGTGTGACCTGTGGTTTCATGTAAGTTGTATTATGAACATTTAAATGCTAAGTGCCCTGACTTCTATGCAAAGGTAGTGTCATTGTTACAGAAGCTTGATTGACTCCATAAGCCCAATGGGAACTTATAAAATGTTTATCCAGCCACTATATTTGTCTATGTTGTTACATCACAAGATTTAGCCATCTTATCATTAATCAAAATCATAAACCCCTTTGAGAGAGCCCTCTCAGGCTAAGGAGGCTAAGCCTTAGTCAAAAGCTTGGTTTGAAATAGTTACTTAGAGTCATCCTGACTAGCAGCCTATCAGGCTTGATTTTGAGATAACATGCGCCACAGCAGCCAGATGTGTCTCAAATTCCTGCGAGACTCAAAGGGAAAAGCAAGGCTCTCTTTGTGTAAGCAAATCCCGTTACCTTTTTTGGTTTCCCTCCATTAGCCCCGCTTCTTATTTGGCTTATCTGATTGGAAAAATGACCCCTTCCCAGATTGATCGTCGAATTAGCAATCTCACTATTCACAATCTCTCTATTGTCCCTCTTTCCTTCAGCCAAACCAAACTGCTGGGCCTAGGGCACAAATATATCCCTCGACCTCCTCCCATGGCCATTGATGACATCCTTAAAGAGTATGCCTATTTTTCTCGCCTCTGCCGTCTCAAAAGGTTTTTTAGACTTTCTGTGGACGATACCTATAATCCTTTCCACTTACCAAACCCTACTTGGGAGCCTCCTATCAATGATCTGGACCTTAACCGCTCTCTTCAGATTGGCCTCTCCATCTTTAAAGACCGCATTTCCTTTGTCCATTTTTCCTCCAAACCCAGATTTTCTAGATCCCAGCTGCTTGCACTAAGGAGCCTTTGCCGCCTCCCTATTGTAATCAAACCGGCAGATAAGAACCTGGGGATTGTTGTTCTTGACATAGATAGTTATGTTGCCGAAGCTCACCAGCAACTCTCTGATCTCAATGTTTACAGAAAGTATGCAACAGTTCCATGGATGGCCATCAAAAGATCTCTCAGCCAGCTTCAATCCAGATACAAAAATCTTCTTTCAGTGCAGCAATGGGAATACATAATGCAAGTCAAGCCTCAACATGCCAAAGCTTGCAGGCTCTACTTCATTTCGAAAATCCACAGAAACCCTCCTATCGGTAGGCCCATTTGTGCTTACAACAGTTTTATGTTGGAACCTCTTTCCAAATTCTTGCATTATAAACTTCTCGACACCTTACTTGCTCAACCTAATCATCTTCTAGATTCTCTTACTTTATTATAGGACATTGAATCTAAGCGTTTTGCTCCTGATTCATTTCTTGTAACCTTTGATGTAGAATCTCTTTACCCTAGCATTCCCACTCAGGAAGGCTTGCATGCCTTACGGGATATGCTTGAGCATAGTACTGCTGACTTCTTTACTCTAGAAGATGTCAACTTCTTGGTTAGTGCAACAGAATTGGTGCTTAAGTGGCACATTTTACAGTTTGATGGCTCCTTTTACCAGCAAGTTCGAGGAACTGCTATGGGCAACAACTTTGCTGTGGTTTATGCCTACCTCTTTCTTTGCCACCTAGAGCAAGAAGTCCTTAGAAGATTTCCTGCTCCAGTGATCCAGCTCTTCAGACGCTTCATCGACGATGGCTGCATGGTTTGGAATGGCTCTAGAGACAGATTGGTTCAGTTCTTGGATTGTTACCAGTCCATTTATCCTGAGCACATTCGTATCACTTCCTGCATCTCATCTTCCAGCATCAACATTCTGGACATTGTGCTTTTCAAAGGTCTTGATTTCCATGCCTCTGGAAAGCTCTCTACTCGATGTTTCCAGAAACGTATGAATGCCTACCAGTATATTCCTTTTACTTCCTGGCATCCCAAGCACCAGAAAGTGGCATTCGTGGTTAATGAGCTGCAAAGATATCTTCGAGAGAGAGCACTCAGTCGGGTTTTCTTGAACTCAGACGGGCATTCTACAGCAGGCTACAGTTGAGGGGCTATCCACCGGATTTTCTCCAGGCATGTTTTGCCAAGGTACATTGGGATCAAAGGGTTGCTCTAATGCAGCAGGTCTATGCACGAGGTCCTCTTCATTCTCTCGGCCTCAAAAGGGCCCCCATGGTGAATTCCAGTGCTACCCTTTGCTACAACATATTCCCAAGCCCTTGATCTGTTGGCGAAATCCACGTAAAACCGGGACTTTTTACATGAGCAGTTCCGATCCTCAGCCATAATCATCTTCAGGAGCAGTGCATATTCTTTTAGGAGTAGTACATGTTTTTTCAGCATAGTGCATGAGGAGTTGTGCTCATTTTCCTATTTTTGATATTTATTTTAAATATTTTAATATTTATTTTTAAATATTTTAATATTTAAAATTAAATATTCTTTACCATGCACCTAATACCATGCACTCAAAATACCACGTACCAAATATCATGCACTTGCCCTGTCCGCTTTTGCTATATAAGGACAGAAAGTAGCTCATTTTCTTTGTATCACTGATGAGTCCCATTGTGGACGAAACTAGTTTGATGTTAATAGAAAGATCTGTTCTACTTACTATGTGTTTTATATAATCTTTTGTCCTTAAGCATTTTTATTTTCAGTTCTTCTTTATCGGTTTTTATTGGGTGTGTTTTCAATATTGTTCCCGCCTTATTCTCTTTTGCTGCTTAAGCCCTAAACCCTAAACCTTAAACCCTAAACCCTAAACCCTAAACCCTAAACCCTAAAACCCTAAACCCTAAACCCTAAAACCTAAACCCTAAACCCTAAACCCTAACCCTAAACCCTAAACCCTAACCCCTAAACCCTAAACCCTAACCCCTAAAGCCTAAACCCTAAAGCCTAAACCCTAAAGCCTAAACCCCTAAACCCCTAAACCCCTAAACCCCTAAAACCCTAAACCCTAAACCCTAAAGCCTAAAGCCTAAATCCTAAAGCCTAAAGCCTAAACCTAAACCCCTAAACCTAAACCCTAAACCCTAAACCCTAAACCCTAAACCCCTAAACCCTAAAACCTAAAACCTAAACTCTAAACCCTAAACCCTAAACCCTAAACCCTAAACCCTAAACCCCAAACCCCAAACCCAAAACCCCAAACCCAAACCCCAAACCCCTAACCCTAAACCCTAAACCCTTAATCTCTTTTTGTTGCTTAAACCCTAAACCCTAAACATTTTTTATTTTCAGTTTCTTTTTATCGGTTTTTTATTGGGTGCGTTTTTAGTATTGTTCCCGCCTTAATCTCTTTTTGTTGCTTAAACCCTAAACCCTAAACCCTAAACCCTAACCCTAAACTGCATGGAGAATTCCAGCGCTACCCTTTGCTACAACATATTCCCAAGCCCCCTATCTCTTGGCGAAATCCACGTAAGGTTGGGACTTTTTACATGAGCAGTTATGATCCTCGGCCATAATTTCTTTAGGAGCAGTGCATGGTTTCTTCAGGAGCAGTGCATGGTTTCTTCAGGAGCAGTGCATATATTTTTTATGTACTTTATATTTATTTTAAATATTTTTAATACCATGCATCAAATACCATGCACCTAAATACCATGTACCAAATACCATGCACCTGCCCTGTCCACTTTTGCTATATAAGGATAGCGTGTATCTCATTTCTTTTGTATGTCTGATGAGTCCCTTCGAGGACAAAACTAGTTTGATAATACAAAGATCTGTTTATATATTATGTGTTTTGCATAATCTTTTGTCCTTAAGCATTTTTTATTTTTAGTTTCTTTTTATCAGTTTTTTACTGGGTGTGTTTTCAGTATTGTTCCCGCCTTAATCTCTTTTTGTTGCTTAAGCCCTAAACTTAGTCCATGGCACAGAACCCTACTGAATTCATTGGTCCTGTCACTAGATCCAGGACAACTTCTCAACATTCTCATCATGATCGAGATCCTCCAGAACATGATTATGCTATTTCTCGGAACAGGATGGACGGGATTGACAGGATTGTCAATCAGTACATTATGGAGAATACTCTTTCTCGCCGTGAAATTGCTGCCCTGCCTGATTTTCCCATTCAGCCTGGGCAGGATTTCTACAATGCAAATCCAAATCTGGAACCCGAGCTTATTGCAGCCATTGAGGATGAGACTGCGCAGCACCCTCCAGAGACTGCGCAGCTCCCTCCAGTGACTGCACAGCTCCCTCTAGCAACTGCGCAACACCCTCCACTGACTGTGCAGTCTCCTCCAGCAACTGCACAGCCAAATGTCTCCATGCCTGCGCAGGGGGTTCCTTCAGTCTATTTTGTTAAGCCAACTGTTCATCATGTTCTAGAATCATCTAATGCTCGCCAACATCCGGGTAATGAAGAAATTCTGCCTATGCCAAATTCATGGGCCGAAGTTATTCAGTGTGCAGTTAAATATTTTTAAAAAGCCATTGAAATCTTGCTTAGATCTCAGTCGCTTGTTGAAAAATTGCAAGCTCTTAAGCAAGATAACCGAGTTATTCAAAGCCTTATGGTTAAAACTCCAGGTCTTTTGGTCTTTGATCTTGATGCTACTGGTATTCTCAAATCCGGGCTTCAAGCTATTACTACTAGATACAGAAAAGAATGCCATGCATTCTACTTGCATCATGAGCAAACCATTGTTGATAAAAATGAAGCTAGGGTTTCACAACTTGCTTCAGATTTCCACAACCAGCTTCATTAGCTTGCCATGCCATTTCAGCATATTCAGTTCACTAGCTCTTCTGGTCCTGTTGATGGTAGTGTTATTGCTGCTCGTTGGACTTCACTTGCCTTGTCGTCTTACAATCGACAAGTCAATGAATTCCAAATAGAGCTAGTTGAACATCGCTTAGCCCAAAATGCTGCTTAAGCCGCTAGAAATGCCGCACGGAAAGAATTAGCTAAACATGCTAATGACATTCCTCGTGAAGATGCTATTTCTATTTTGGTCCAAAGAGAGGTTGCTAAATATCTTCAGGCCCATCAACAGAAATTTGATGCTACTCTTAAGCCTCTGCAAGACCAACTTGCTTATCTTATTGAGCTTCAGTCTTCTGGCATCTCAACATCTCCTCAGTAGCAGCAATAGTAGCAACAACGTAGACAGCCCCAGTAGCATAGACAACAAGAGTAGCAAAGACAGCAACAACAACAACAACAACCCCAGCAACAACAGCAGCCCCAGCTTCAGCAGCAATCTCTGCGCAGTCAAAAGAGGCAACAACTGCCCCAACAACCTCTACGTAGTCAACCCCAGCAACTACAAAAACAGCCTCAGAGACAGCAGTAGTAGCCTCAACAACCTTCTGCGCAGCAACCTCGGCCAAAAAACGAGGTTGGCAGGGGGCGGTTCCGCCGAGGGAATCGCTCCACTCAATCTGTTGCTGGGCAGTTGGTTTCCGTTCAAAACCAGCCTTTCCAGAACACTCGTTTGAATCTGAGAGCTGCCCCATATGTGCCACTGTAGCAAGATTTACCCCAGAACATTGCCTGAATCAAAGGCAAAGGCAAGGCTCCTTTGGTGTAAGCAAATCCCGTCATCTTTTCTGGTTGCCCTCCATCAGCCCCGCTTCCTATTTGGCTTATCTGATTGGAAAAATGACTCCTTCCCAGATTTATTGTAGAATTAGCAATCTTTCCATCCACAATCTCTCTGCAATTTCTCTTTCCTTCAGCCAAAACAAACTGCTGGGCCTAGGGCATAAATATATTCCTCGGCCTCCTCCAATGGCCATCGTTGACATCTTCAAAGAGTATGCTTATTTCTCTCGTCTTTGTCATCTTAGAAGGTTTTTCAGAATTTCTGTAGACGATTCTTACAATCCCTTCCACTTACCCAATCCCACTTGGGAGCCTCCCATCAATGATCTAGACCTTAACCGCTCTCTCCATATCGGCCTTTCCATCCTTCAAGACCGCTTTGCCTCCGTTAACTTTTCCTCAAAACCCAGATTCTCCAGATCCCAGCTGCTTGCACTAAGGAGTCTTCGCCATCTCCCTATTGTAATTAAACCAGCATATAAGAACCTGGGGATTGTTGTTCTTGATGGAGATAGTTATGTTGCCGAAGCTCACCAGCAACTCTCTGATCTCAATGTCTACAGATAGTATGCAGTAGTTCCATGGATGGCCATCAGAAAATCTCTCAGCCAACTTCAAGCCAGATACAAAAATCTTCTTCCAGTGCAACAATTGGAATACATAATGCAAGTCAAACCTAACAATGCTAGAGCTTGTAGACTCTACTTCATTTGGAAAGTTCATAAAAACCCGCCTGTCGGTAGGCCTATTTGTGCCTACAACGGTTTTATGTTGGAACCTCTCTCCAAATTCTTGCATTATAAACTTCTCAGCACCTTGCTTTCTCAACCAAATCATCTTCCAGATTCTCTTACTTTATTACAAGATATTGAATCCAAGTGCTTTGCTCCTGATTCATTTCTTGTAAACTTTGATGTAGAATCTCTATACCCCAGCATTCCCACTCAAGAAGGTTTGCATGCCTTAACCCCAAACCCTTAACCCTATACCCTATACCCTAAAACCCAAACCCTAAACCCTAAACCCCTAAACCCTAAACCCTAAACCCTAAAACCCTAAACCTTAAACCCTAACCCCTAAATCCTAAACCTTAAACCCTTAAACCCTAAACCCTAACCCCCAAAACCCTAAAACCCAAAACCCTAAACCCTAAACTCAAAACACGAAACCAGAAACCTGAAACCCTAAACCCTAAACCCTAAACCCTTAACCCTAAACCCTAAACCCTAAACCCTAAACAAAAAAATCCTAAACCCATAAAACCCTAAACCATAAACCCTAAACCCTAAACCCCTAAACCCTAAACCCTAAACCCTATACTCTAAACCCTAAACCCTAAAACCCTAAACCCTAGACCCTAGACCCTAGACCCTAGACCTTGAACCTTGAACCCTAAACCTTGAACCTTGAACCCTGAACCCTAAACCCTATACCCTAAACCCTAAACCCTAAAACCCTAAACCCTAGACCCTATACCCTAGACCCTAGACCCTAGACCTTGAACCTTGAACCCTAAACCTTGAACCTTGAACCCTAAACCCTAAACCCTAAACCATAAAACTCTAAAACCATAGACCCTAGACACTGAACCCTGAACCCTGAACCTTGAATCCTAAACCCTGAACCCTAAACCCTAAACCATAAACCCTAACCCCTAACCCCTAAACCCTAAACCCTAAACCCTAAACCCTAACCCCTAAACCCTAACCCGTAAACCCTAAACCCTAAACCCTAAACCCTAAACCCCTAAACCCTAAAACCCTAAACCCTAAACCCTAAACCCTAAAACCCGAAACCCCTAAACCCGAAACCCCTAAAACCCTAAAACCCTAAACCTTAAAACCCTAAACCTTAAAACCCTAAACCTTAAAACCCAAAACCCTAAACATGAAACCCTAAACCCTAAACCCTAAACCTGAAACACTAACCCTTAAACCCCAAACCTGAACCCCTAAACCCGAACCCTAAACCCCAAACCCCAAACCCTAAACCCCAAACCCCAAACCCCAAACCCTAAACCCTTAAACCTAAACCCTAAACCCCAAACCTTAAGCCCCTAAACCCTAAACCACAAACCCCAAACCCAAACCCTAAACCCTAAACCCTAAAATCCTAAACCCTAAACCCTAAACCCTAAAACCTAAAAGTACATACTTAAGAAACACACTTTACCTAACTATACAATAGACGAAGTTATACTTAATTATTTCCTGTGTCGGAATATCCTAAGATTATTCATGGTTGGTAAACTTATCTTATATGTATGCGTGGACCTTTTTTGAAGCCTTTCTAACATTGCTTTTCTTTAGATTCATGCTTTGAAGTTATGTTGTTTATATTCATGTTACCTGTTATTTTGGATTTTTATAGGTTACTTGCATTTGTTAAAGTTTCATTTGTTCTCTCTTAATTTGACACTTGCATTGTCTGAGGGAAACTCTTAATCAACAAGGTGGCAGTTGGGCCTACATACTGGATGGGACTCCTAGATAAAATGATGCAGAGTTTGATTGGGACCCTAAACCAAGGAGATATCCTAGTTGTTGGTGGTACATTCTAGCCCATCAACAGGTGGTCAAAAATAGTCTCTTCTAAAGTAGTTTTGGGTGAATCCTGATGAGAATGAGGGGGTGATGGGGGTTATTTTTATTCAATGATTTGGGAAGTTTTGTGAGGGGGTGGTAGTGCTTTTTCCAGTGAGATCGATTACACCAGAAGAATGAGATATAGGATTTTGACAGTGTAGTCCATTGAAAATTCCAGCTAGGTTAATGAAAATAGGTAGGGTTTCGGTAGTGGTGGGTGGAGCAATAGAAATAGGGGAAAAAAATGAAATTGAGGTAGTGGAATGAACTATCGAACCTACCCCAAACATAGTGTTGTGAACGGAAGAGATGCGCTCTTGAAAATTCTCCTTCAATGGCTAAAGCTCTTGTTCAAAATCCGCTGAGCGTTTCTTGGAGGACGATAGAGTGTCATCCCCAGAACTGCGCAACCACATTCCATTGAAAGAAAAGATGCATTCACCATCCTTCCACATGGCTTGAACCCCCCCGACCATGAAATTACTTCTATTTGGAATGCAGTTTCATTCAGGTAAAAAGGCAATTTCCTCAAAGAAAAGGTTGTTGGCTTTACAATATGGGGTCGGGCATACGAGTTGTCGTGGATAATACCAAACCACATATGGCAAGAATATTTTTCTAGTATAGGGATTAACACCATGGAAACATCATGTGTAACCTATACCATCTTGTTATACCATTTCTCAACTTCTTGTTCATTAAATTCCTTATTAGTTGAATCTACGATAATTCTTCAGGGAATGAAGGCATAAGATAAGGGTTATCATATGCTACTATAGCAAGGTATCTACTTCTAGATAACACCACTTCATAATTTCTAACAAGATAACCAAGTAGCTAAAAATAAAATATGTAGCACGCTTGTAAGCATCTTCGCATGTTTCAAAGAGCTCACTCAACAAAAAATTGGACCAATTTAGTTGTTCACCCTTGTTATGGGCTTCTGCGACATAAATGGCATCCAATGAGCATTCTCCTTTAGTGTAATGTTGCATAAGTTTACCTACAATGATATGGCAATAAAATTTGATCTGATCATTATTTATCAAGTCAATCACTACTCCACGCCCCTTGTGTTGGGAACCATACTTTTGATATAGATTATTGTCTCTTATCTTCTTGTCATGCTTAGAAACACTTTATAAGGCCTTAGAGACATCAGAGCCATAGGGTGATAATCTTGTGAGCATGTGAATATCATCAATATGAATCAAGTATTCCATATCCATCCATAATGAGCCCCCATGAAGTTTGTTGATTATAATTTTTTTGTAGTGCATAACCTCGCCAGTAAAAATGTGAGCCTTGGTCATTGATAAGACTTATAGGACAATCAAATCTGTTAAAAAAAATTTCAAATATGAATCATGTAGAAGTATCATCAATGCAATCCTTAACAGGAGGAACTTCAACCCAATGCATCAAATAATCAGCTGCAGTGATGATGTACCTAGCATGCGAGTATCACGCAAGTGGATTAATGGGTCCTATAAAATCAACTTCTCTGACTAGATGTAAAGGTAGATCATCCCATTTAGATTATCATCCAAGTATTTGAAAAATATCACACTTTTTAGCATACTCCTTAGCATACTTAAATAATGTTGGCCACCACAGGTGTTGAACAGGTAAATCCCCTCTGCGGATAAAGGCGATCCCACTAGCCTAGAACGGGTCTAGCAACAATCAATCAATGCTACTCTGCAAGTTCCTAATTGCAATTACAAAGTGGGTAATGGACACCTACTTGGATTCCAACGCTATTTGTTTGATGAAGAGATGTCGCTCTCACTCCTTCGCTCTGGTCGGTCATGATCCTCCACTATCCTCACGGATGGACACCTGCACATGCAAAGAGAGAACAAACACAAGCGTGAAATCTAGTAAAAGCAACTATACATCAGTCAGAAAGGATGTAATTCACATTAATCATTATTAGACAAATGAGAATGGAACCATAACACTAGTCATCTATTAATGAATAATAGGCAGAGAAAGATACAACCAAGGTTCTGACGTTGAACCTATTCTCTGGCTGGGCGAGCAGCTATGTATGCCTTGCAATAGACCTTCTCTCTCTCAGAATTCCGGCAACATAACCTCCCTATGCTTCAAGACTCTTACTATCACTCCAGACAAGCATAATCACAACTAGCATTCCTCTAGAACTCCCTGAACTCTTGAACTCCAAAAACTCCTTTACTCCAGAACTCCCTTAAACTAGCTTGTCTAATGCATGAGGACAGACTTTTATAAATGGAGAAGGGAGGAAGGTTCAATGTACCAGGACACCCATTGTGGATCGACATTATCTCTGAAAAGCTACTGAGGATAGGTGTCAAGGATAGATGATGACTCTCGACCTCTATCAGATAGAGTTTTCCTTCAAAAGACTTCATGATCTGAAAGGAAAAAACATACGGGCGCGCGTTTGCCAAAAATCATTACCAAACTTAGTTGGCGCGAGTGTTGTTCTAGGACAGAGCGCCAATGGGCGTGCCCCTTTTTCAGGATCTCAGTGATTGGCGCGGATAAGACACTGTGTACCTGCGTCAATGGAAAAAGGGCACTTTTCAGGGACAATTTGCAGAAGGTGTCTTCAGGGAACATGAAGTACATACTCAGGGGAACATAATGCAAGTGTTTTTAGGCTATGTCACTGCTCACAGGTCCCCAAATGTATCCTCCAATGTACGAAAACAGGGGTAATAGGGACGGTGACCAATGGTGACAAATTAATGTGTAACAGATGCCCCCTAAAGCATGAGGCCTGAGAGAGACAGAGGGGTGAAATGCTTTACAAGAACACATATAGCTGCCACCGAGAATCTGCACGTAGATACAACTGATATTTTGATTACATGTAATCTAGGCATGGGCGTAGCCACCCAGCTGAAGAGACCATTATGATGTATGGTCGCAGCCATCCTAAAAGACTCAGGTATGGGCACAACCATCCATCAATGAGTCATGTAATAATGATCCAAAAAATCGCAACCTGGTCCGCAACAGACTAGAACCAGGGTCTTGCGCTCCATCCAAACCCAAACAAAGTACAAGTCCAAACATGTGAATACAGGAGTCGAAGTCGAACATGCTTGAACATCGTCTGATTACCAGCCAATGATGAAAGCTATTAATAGACGCGAGAGGGACCACTAATAATGACGATGGTCCTTAAGGTACTATAGGTACAATCCACGGCGTGTGAATAAATGAGCCGATGTCGAACACCCGTAGAGTCATTCGATCAGAGGCCAATGATGAAAACCTCGCGTCGAACACGAAGAACCTGCCATTGAGGCATGCAGGCTCCAAGGTACCGGAAGGGAGTCTCTAGGTCACTTTCCTGGATAATGAGCTGA
>APFE030067056.1:8731-53648 GCA_000404065.3 Pinus taeda
ATGTTTATAGTCCAAATATTATTAAGAGCTAATAATATTCGACTGTTCTATTTTTAGCCTGGTAGTCTAAAAATAGACTCCACCCATATGTCTAAAAGTATAAGTCCATATATTTTTACCGACTTGACCAATCATCCACAAATAGCATCCTGCAACTCATAGACCATGATCCATATGTCTAAAAATAGACATAGTCTAAAAATAGACTTTGTGCCAAAAATAGCCAGTGGGCCCACTTAGTGAAGGCGACTTCTTTCCACTAAGCTCCATCATCTTGTTGCATTCTCAACACTCCCTCTCAACAAGATATGGATTATCAGCAACCCCTATCCTGTCTCGGTGGTCCTCGAATTTGCTCCTGGTGAGCACCTTTGTCAAGATATCAACATCCTAATCCTCCGTGGGAATATATGAAAGTAACATGATTCTCCGCTGCACACAATCTCTGATATGATGGTACCTGATGTTGAATGTTGAGCCTCCTACCCACTCTACATCTGTGAAGCCACATAGCTTCACCTCATCCTCCTATCTGTACCAAGATCCATATCCCGATGTGCCTCTGTTGAGCCTGCCCACATGCGACTCCAACAACTGTTGATAAATAGTGGCATCCACTACCTCCACTGAAGTAGTATCCTCCTTCCTCCAACCTCCAGGAAGGAATGTAGTCTTCACATCCCTCTAATGAATGTGCCACCCCATCTGCATCACTTTGTAGATCCATCTCGAACCCACCACTGACTTCCCTTCCGGTCTTGGGACAATCTCCCATGCACTGTTTTTGACAATCGAATCATACTCTTCCACTATGGTGTCTACCCATGCAGGTTCCTCCACAACTTCCTCAAAAGAGGATGGCTCCGTCACAACACATTTTCTCACAAGAGCCATGTATCCAGTGTACCGATCCGGCGACTGTCTCTACCTGCGCTCTATTGTAGGTGGTCCTACAACCTTCTCTGCATCTTGAGCGAGTCACTCAGCTTCTGTAGTGTGCTTTCGCCCTTTGATGGTTGGCGCTGCATGAGTGGTCTCTTCCACTCCATGAACTTCCTTTTGTGGTTGATCCACATCCTGAAGCTCATCCTTAGGAACTAATAGCTCCTCATCTACATGCAAGTGTGGCTCCCTCTCAAGCGAACACTTCATGGCTTTCTCCCCCTGAAATTTTATATCCTGTTGCACAACAATCTTGCAACTGTCTAGCAAATACACATGATAGTTGTGGGGCATATCAGTGTACCCCACAAATATCCCAACCTCTGCGGTCGACTCCAACTTCTTCCTGGCATCCTTCGTCACATGCATGTAAACTGGAGAACCAAAAATCCTCAAATGGGAAATATCAGGCCTCTTACTAGAATAAGCCTCCTCGGGTGTACTCATGCCGAGTATCTTGTGAGGACAACAGTTCTGCACATATACTACAGTATTGCATGTCTCTGCCCACAAGTGAATGGGTAGGCCCTGATTATGCAACATTGCCCGTGCAACACCCACGATCGTTCTGTTCTTTCGCTCAGCAACCCCATTCTGCTATGGGTTATGGAAACCTATGAGCTCTCTTTGAATCCCTTCTGTGCTGCAGAAATCCTTGAACTCGTCAGAGATGAATTCACCACCATTGTCACTCCTAAGAGCCTTCACCTTCTCCCTCGATTCCTTCTCGACTAGTTCTTTGAACTCACAGAACTTTGAGTATGTCTCGCTCTTCTTCTGCATGAAGAAGATCCAACACTTTCTTGAGAAATCATCAACAAAGATCACATATTACCTGTGCTTTGCTATCGAAGCAATTGAGAAAGGTCCACACACATATGTGTGAATTCTCTCAAGGATCGTCGTGGCGCGACTATCCTTCTCGTGAAAGGTGGCTTTCATAAACTTTCCCAAAATACACCCCTTGAACTGATCTGACTGCGCAAGAGTGCCTTTAGGAAGCCCAGTAGAAATCTGCTGGAGTGTCTTCAAGGCTCCATGGTGAAGGTGGCCTAATCTCTGGTGCCACAGCTCGCCATCATCCCGGCTCACCACTCCTTCTGCCTTGCATGCCATTACTGAGCAGCCATCTACATGCAGCTGATAAAGGTTCTTGACTCAAACCCCTATCTTCTGGGTTTCTCCAGTTGTCTTACTGCGCCGAAAAGCCTTTCCCTCGCTGAAAACAACATCATATCCCTTGTCTTCTAACATCGCCACAAAGATAATATTCTTCTTCAATCCTGGAACATGCATCACTTCCTTCAATACGAAGGGTTTACCAGACTCCCTCTCAAAGGAAATAGTACTGATACCGGTTGCACTGTATCTACCATCATCGCCCATCTCAATGTGCACTCCAAGATCTTTCTCGTCCAGATCAGAAAACAAATCTCGATCTCCTGTCATGTGAAAAGACGCACCACTGTCCAAGAACCATACCGATCCCATCATACTTGATACCAAGCATGTGATCAACAAAAAATCCAACTCAAACTGCAAGGCTAAGGCCTCTCCCGCTATAGATTCAGCAACTTGCTTATTTTTCTTCTTCTGCAGACAATTTTTGGCATAGTGTCCATGCTGGTGACACTGAAAGCACTTCACCTTGGACATGTCCTACTTCTTGCCTTTTGCACTAGAATGAGAAGCTTTCTTGCTCTTCCCCTTCTTTGCTTTGGCAGCCAAAGCGCAATTTTCTTCATCATATGCCTTTGATGAAGATCCATCCCTGGTATTCCGCTTAATCTCCTCTTGCACAAGATCTGACCAAAGTCTCTCCCATCCTGGCAATTTCTCCCAACCATTGACAGAGTCCTGATAGGAATGCCAACTCTTCGGAAGACCAAGTAGAGCCAAGCTCACCAGGTCCTCATCATCGACAATCACCCCCACACTTCCCAACTTATCCCGGCATTGGGTGAACTTCATGAGATACTTGGGCATACTGTCACCTTTCTCACACTTTATGTTTCTGAATTTATCCTTGAGTGCCAACTTCCTCTGGTCGCTCTTGCTTTGGAGTAGATCTATCAACTCTTTCCACATCAAGTATGGAGAAGCCTTTCCATGGAGGCTAGACATAATGTGATCCCTCACGCCCTCCAATAGAATCCTTCGACACTTTGCTGTCTTCTTTTGCCAATCCCCGACTTGAGCAACATCAGTAGGTTTTGGGACATCCGCATCTATGAACTCCTTCAACCCATTATCATCTAACACTGCCTCCATCCTATCCTTCCATGCAATATAGTTTGATCTGCCCTCAAGGGCATGCTCCAATCGCAATCCGTTGAAAGACATTTCAACTTTGACACCAAGAAAACAATGCTGCAAATTCGAATTCCACCACCTCAAAACTCAACCGCTTCTGATCTAAAATTCATGAGAACAAAGTATTTCTCATACAACGATCAACTGTATGGGCATTCACCAGATATCTCACCTTCCAAAAGAAGGATGAATCGAGAGGCTACCTGGCCCGATTACAGACTCTGCCTGAAGAAATAAAATGTAAACACTTTCTGAATAATAGATCTGATGATCAATCCTCGCTTTGATATCTTGTAGAAATCTCTTTTACAAGTCAACCAGCTCTGATACCATGTAGAAATTTTGAATAATATGACACTTATTCACAAATATTTTCCCGATTATACATTATTTTTAGAACCATGCATAATACATAACCTCCTCTACGTTGATCATCAGTTTAGCAGTATTCAGAAACATACACATGCGCACATTGAAGCATCAATCACATATATCAACACAGTATGTACCCAGGGAAAGCATAAAGCTGAAAACCCCACAACTATCTATAGATTATATTGATTGAGAACATGTAAATTACATAGTACAAATACTCCTTGCAAGTACTCAACACTATCTCCACCTGTTACACACAAACTAGCTCAGATCTGAATCAATCACTGGCTCAAATCACCTCCATTGCTTGCCTACCTCCACTGCGCAATCCTGCATAGAGAATGGATGAGATTTGCTGAACCAAACATGTATTTCCCTTGTGTAACACTACGCAATCCTCATTGGCAACTCAATCCCACTGATTGTGCAAATCACATGCACAACTATAGTCACAACTGACAGCTGTCTTGCCCTTTCACTTACCTCTAACACTTGTCTCCATTGAACTATCCATGCACTGAGTTAACTGATGTATTCCTCCATTGATTTATGAGTTAATAATTAGTGAATTAATTAATAACTAATTCACATCACTCAACACTAGTGTATTTGTTAATTAGAATAAATACAACTAGTTCAACTAAGTCAAACTGAACACAACTCCACCAACTCCTTATCCAACTCCACAGAACTCAATCACTAAAGTCCTAACTGAAGTCCTCCATGCAATAGTTCAAGTTAATCCACAAGAAAAGCGTATTTCCTTCTGGAAGTTGCATGTGCCACATCTGTAGCTCAAATGGAAGTGCTCCAAGAGAATAAGATAATGTTTATAGTCCAAATATTATTAAGAGCTACTAATATTCGACTGTTCTATTTTTAGCCTGGTAGTCTAAAAATAGACTCCGCCCATATGTCTAAAAATAGAAGTCCATCTATTTTTACCAACTTGACCAATCAACAACAAATAGCATCCTGCAACTCATAAACCATGATCCATATGTCTAAAAATGGACATAGTCTAAAAATAGACTTTGCACCAAAAATGGCTAGCGGGCCCACTTAGTGAAGGCGACTTCTTTCCACTAAGCTCCATCATCTTGTTACATTCTCAACAGAAGAAACATTCTTGTTCCTTGAATCTGTAAATCTTCTGTCAACCAATTTTTGATATTGTTGAAGAAATCTGGGTGGGAGAGCCAGATATTTTCAAACTTGAAAGGTCTGTTTCTAAGAATGTCCATACCTTTGATTTCCATTTAAACCAACCAGTGGTCTGAGCCTCCAACGGGGAGAACTTCAGCTATTATTTCCTTATTTGCTCGCATCAGATTCTCCGAGATCAAGAATCTGTCTAACTTAGAGGCTACTTGAGATTCGCCGCCTCTTTTGTTATTCCAAGTAAAGAGGCTAGTATTCATTTTAGCATCTACTAGGTTCATCTTGTCTATAAAGGTTTGAAATTCCAAAGAGTCTTTACTTAGGATCCTCATTCCTCCTTTTTTCTCAGAAAGAGATTTGATCATATTGAGATTCCCTCCCATGATCCAAGGTATTCCTATATGTCTGTCCCTAAGATCCCTTGTGAGTCTAGAAACTTGAGTTTATCATCTATTCTTTGAGGACCATAAACATTTGTGACTAGATAATGGTGCATGTCGCCTACTGGTTGGATGATAACTGATAGATAATTCCTGGTAGCCTCAGCATCTACAACACTTAATTTGTGAGGGTTCCAAAGATTGAGGATTCCCCCCACGGTTTCCTCTGCTTTAACTTCTAGAAACTCAAATCTGCTGAGCCATTTACTGTGGATTTGTCTAATTTTTTGAAAGGAACTTTTTGTTTCTTGGATAAAGATAATGTCCGGCATTTCTTGTTTCATTCTATCACTCAAAATTCTTTGCTTTCTTTTACTCCCTAGACCTCTTATATTCCAAGAAATAAACTTCATAATTAAAGATTTGTGAAGGAGTAGCTGACAAGATCTTTCATTTTACCTGAATCTATCATTAGCTTGCCACACTCCACTAAGAGTTCATTCTACTTTTTCCTGCCTCTTTTCTTACCTGGGTTTCTTGTTCCTAGTCCCGAGGTTGCTTTTAGCGCCTTCACTCCTCTGTTTTCCAGTTTATCTGTATTTTTTCCTTTTCCCAACGCATTAGATTGTGTTTTCTATAAAAACAACTGTTGTATTTTATTATGTTCTTCTTGGCGTACGAAATCCACTCCTCCCATGGTTCCCTGAAACAAGAACCCTTCCAGATCTAGGTTTTCTTTATCAAGTATCTCCTGTAACTCATGGTCTTCCAGGTCCATCTCACTCGGGGTCATATCTTGATCCATCTCAAGTTCTGTTTCACTCATCATAATTTCTTTCTAGTACTTAGTTTTCTGATTTTGGTCACATTCATCTTTTGTTTTCTTTTCTCTAGCCTTTCCTTCTGTGGCTTGATCTTCCTTTGTGATTTCTTCATCTTCCTCCAAAACTTGGAACTTGTTTTGACAACCTTTAAGCCCTTCATCTTGATGCTACTTTGATCCTTTCTTGCTTCCTTTTCCTCAATTGACCACTTTCTGAAAGCTATCTGTTTCCTTCACTATATTAGCCTAGTTGTTATTTACTGTTTTCCCTAGTGGACAATCTCTAAACAGATGCCCATGCTCATGACATCTATGGCAAGGGAATATGCTCATAGTCTACTGTTTACACCCATTCTTCATCAAAGACTTCCAGGATCACTTCATCTGGTAAAGCTCATGATAGATCCATTTCCACACATATTCTAGCAAATGAAGTGTATTTCCCTCTTCTTGTGGCTTCAAAAGTTTTGACAAAAAGACCTAATTTATTGCCTATGGCTATTAAAGATTCATTTTGCTAGTAATCAAGAGGTAAGGAATAAAGTCTTACCCAGACCGGTACTGAGGTAAAAGTTTCTCGTTCCGGGACAAAATTCATAATCCATGGCCTCATGTAGAGTCCAGCTGTCGCAAAGAAGTAGGGTCCACCTTCAAAGACTTTTTCCTTATCTTCAATATTCGTGAACACCACAGTAAAGAAACCCTTTGACCCAAGATGAAGGTCTATGCTCCCTTTAGGTTTCTAGTGATATTTGATCCAATTCTGTAAAGCCTTTTTAGTAGGCCATAGTCCCATGAACTTACAAATAATAGCATATGTCCACATGTGATCCCTGTATGCCTGCAGGGCAGGATCATTTAAAACAACCCTTGGAGTGATCTCAGCTTTAGGTTTGCAGGGTCCCTTTTGTTTCTTGTCTTTAGTGCCCTATTTTTTGTCTTCTCCCTCCTTGTCCTTTGTACCATTGATTTCCTCGATGTTGCCTCTTGATGTCTCCTCTTCCATGATTTCTTTTCCTCCTCCCGAAGCTCCTTTAGTACTTTCTAGAGGTTTCTTACCTCTGCTAGCCATGACCTCCTTGAAGGAGGGAGATGCTCTCCCACCTCTGTGACCCTCCATAAGGAGCGCTGTCTGCAACTCGCAAAAACCCTAGACGTTCGCTAATGCTTAGCACCGATGAATCACCCCCTAACAATCATAAACTCCCATTTTATTTATTTATTTCTATTTTGATAAATAATTATCTCTACCCTATCTTCATAAGTTCTCATTTTTTATTTTATTTATTTATTTCTCTTTTAATAAACAATTAAGTTTGATTTTTTTATTTAATTATGGTTAGAAGACCTTCTTCTTTATTTAATAATATTATAATTAATTTTATTTGTTATTATAATATCTATAATAATAAAAATTATTTCATTTAATTTAATTTTATTATGTGTGACTTTATTATTTTTTTTCTTCTTTTGGTTTAATAATATTATTAATAATAAAATAATTTTATTAATAAAATTATTTATAATAATAAAAATTAATTTCATTCATTTTTTATATTTAATTTTATAAATTATTTATAATTATTTCATTTATAATTTGGGAAACTATAATTTACCATTTCATATTAAATTATTAACATTCTTTAATCAAAACAATAACATTATTAATAAAAAATGATCATTTAGTATTAAATGATTTTTATATTATAAATATATTCTTTATTAATAATAATTTTGAGTTAATTTAGTTTTTATATTCTAACTGCTAGTTAGTATGTCTTTACATCTATTTATTTTGATGTTAAGATCTGATTCCTCATCTTGTCCTAAAGATGGACCACTAATCAGCTCCTATGTGATTATCACTAAAATAAATATATCAAAAGATACTAAATATATCAATTTCTTTTATCCTTAAAAAATAAAATATTTAGGATATTTATTTATTTTTATTAGTCAACATTTCAATGTATTTTTAGTTTTTTATAAATTTTAAAATGGCTACCTATTATGCTTTGTTATTACACTTATGAAATGTATAGTTTTAATAAGTTTATATTTTATAAAACTTATAATAACTTTATTTTTAAATGAGACTAAGGAGTGTTATCAATCTCTTTTATTTATATATGCAAAATCAATTTATCATTATTATTTGGAAAAAATGTCACTTAAAATAATTTATTGATAATCTAGAAGGGAACAAAGTTCCAATGTTTGAATTTTGGAACATCAATTTATTTCTTTAAATTAAAAAAAGTGAACTCTAAAACTAATGAAAAAATGGTTGTAAATCTTATTGCAAAATCAAAATGGATATATTATTTATAAAGATATTATAATTCAATTGTTAAAAGGTAATAAAGTTAACTATTAATAGTTTTTATCCACAAATTTTAACTGATTTATCACTAATGTTTAAAAAAAATCATATCTTGTTAAATAAGATTTTGAACCTTTATAAGTGAGTAGAGTTCCAATAATGAGATTTTTGACCATTAAACTGTTTCCTTAAATTCAACATATACAAAATCTTAACCCATAAAAAATATTTTTAATTTTTATTACAACATCAAAATGTACAATCTATTGATAAAAATAATCATAATTTAATTGTTAAAAAATATAATTAATTACTCATTACTTTTATAAGTAAATATAAATTATCTAATAACTATTATTTAAAAAAATCACATCATCTAAAAAAAACTTATTGATACTCTATGAAAAATAAAATTCTAATATTTAAATCTTTGGTCAGTAATTTCTAAACAAAACAATCTAGAAACTAATTAGGAAAAAAAACACAAACAAAAAAATTCTTATTCACCATCAAAATATACATTTCACTCTTAAAATTAAAACTAATTTAAAACTTTTAAGTTTTTAAATTTTTTTCCTTCCAATTATGTACATTCTACTTTTTAAAATTAAATCTAATCTAAAAGCTTTTAATTATAAATTTATATACTGTACATTCTACTTTTAAAAAGTAAACCTAATCTAAAAAAATTTAATTATAAATTGTATATTTTAAATTTTACTTTTAAAAATTAATAATTAAACTTAATCCAAAAACTTTGAATTATAATTATAAATTATTAATGTATAAATACTAAGTCCTTTTGAAAGTTTTTTTTTTTAACTTTAAAAAATTAAACTTAATCCAGAAATTTTGAATTAAAATTTAAATAATTTAATACATAAAATTAAAAATTATAAACTAAATCCAGAAACTTTGAATTATAAATTTAAATAATTAAATAACATAAATACTAAGTCTTTGAAAGTTTTTTTTAAAACTCTTGCTTTATTTATATACCAAAAATAGATTAAATTACATAACCAAATTTATTAAAAAATAAAAAACAAGAAACAGTTACCTTCATCTAAAAAAATTATATTATTGTAATTTATAATATATATATATATTTTGTAATACTCTTGGAATTATGCCAGCAAGAAACGTTTGCTCTTTAAAGGTTAGCAATATATTCCCTTTATATTAGGGATATCATATATAATGTCAACGCTAGACATCCGTGGTGTCATGTTTATCTAGAACTTCGAATCTGTGGACTGCTGCCTTTAACAGACAAATAATGGTGATGGCTACAAAAGTCTAAAGGGACATAAAAGTCTCAACGCAAATATTTCAATGCGAGGCCCGCCGATGTTGACAGAATTGGCTCAGAGTGCTTTCATATTTACCTTCCGCCGTTGAGCATTATTCCCCATTCTTGTCCCCTCTGCATAGCCTGCCCTTCTTCTTTCTTGCTGCAAGAATTCAAGAAATATGCAGCAATAACTGCATAGGCTGCCATTGTTTTGGGTTCTCAGAAGAAAAGGAGAGGTAGAAAATGTTGAGATCCAAATCGGCAAGGGTAGCCAGGCCTCCACAGAAGCCTCTGAAGCAGAGATCGATGAGTCACCGTTACAGCGGAGGTTCAGAGGAGGAGAAGGCGGATTCAATTTTCTCACCGGAGGATCAGGGGCGTTTATGGCTGATGAAGGGCAGTCAGAAATCCCATGAACCTGCACGAAATGATGATAATGAGGATGTTTCAGAGACCTGGTGGTGGAAAAGATGGAGTAACAGTGTCAAGAGAGGGATTGATCAATGGTCTGCAACAGATGACAAGTTTCTAGAAGATTATGCAGAGGATAGGCCTCCTGGACTTAAGCTCAGGTGGGGGTGGTTAGCTAAATGGTTTACCAGAGAGAATGGAATCATATCCTCCATAATATATTCTCGCAAAACAGTCTGCTGTCGGTATGATGTGCAGAGCTATGCCCAGAATTTTGATGAAGGCGATTCAGAGGAAGAGGATGTGGATCCCTACAGAAGTTTCTCTGCCAGATTTGCAGCCCCAGGAGTTCGTTTATAGGCTAATACATCATTACCTGGTAGTGAAAATAGAAGGAAAATTACATGTCAAGAAAAATTGTGTATAGTTTAAATCCAGAGTTGAGAATGTGGCACTGCATGTAATTCCTAATGCATAAGCAAGAAACAAGCTGTCAATACGAAGATTTGAAACTAGCCATCAACATGAAGATTTAAATGTGTTGTTTAATTTATTGTTGAATTTCCCATGGTTAACCATTTTGCGGAACCTGCAAATTGTGAATCATGTTTTGGAAAAACATTTTGCAGAACCTGGTAACTGGGAATAATGTTTTGGAACTTGTCTATAGTGAGTGGGCAGCTCAATTGGTGATCGAAGTTCTAAATCCTCATAGTTCATGCCAGAAAATCATATTTCAAAACTTAAAAAAAAAATAATAAGTATAGATAGAACAGATATTAGATAAATGAGAGTTAGGGTTGCAAAATCTCTTTTACAATCTTATTGTAAGTTTCTACTTTGTTCCAGGGATCCTATAACTATGGTGAAGACCTCAATAAATTTGTGATATTGAATAATACGAAGGAAAGATTACATAACTCGATTTGGTTGCAGCTCAAAAGATATATTTTATTTGGGCTTCTACAGGGTTGTTGCAAAATTTGCAATATAGTTGAAACTGTTATATTTAATAATGTGAAGGGTGGTTGCAGTTCAAAGGTAAATATAATGTAAAGGGTGGTTGCAGTTCAAAAGTAAATAAGTTTCTACTTTGTTCCAGGGATCCTATAACTATGGTGAAGACCTCAATAAAATTGTGATATTCAATAATACGAAGGAAAGATTACATAAGTGAACTCGATTTGGTTGCAGCTCAAAAGATATATTTTATTTGGGCTTCTACAGGGTTGTTGCAAAATTTGCAATATAGTTGAAACTGTTATATTTAATAATGTGAAGGGTGGTTGCAGTTCAAAAGTAAATAAGTTTCTGCTTTGTTCCAGGGATCCTATAACTATGGTGAAGACCTCAATAAAATTGTGATATTCAATAATAGGAAGGAAAGATTACATAAGTGAACTCGATTTGGGCAGCTCAAAAGATATATTTTATTTGGGCTTCTACAGGGTTGCAAAATTTGCAATATAGTTGAAACTGTTATATTTAATAATGTAAAGGATGGTTGCAGTTCAAAAGTAAATATAATGTAAAGGGTGGTTGCAGTTCAAAAGTAAATAAGTTTCTACTTTGTTCCAGGGATCCTATAACTATGGTGAAGACCTCAATAAAATTGTGATATTCAATAATAGGAAGGAAAGATTACATAAGTGAACTCGATTTGGTTGCAGCTCAAAAGATATATTTTATTTGGGCTTCTACAGGGTTGTTGCAAAATTTGCAATATAGTTGAAACTGTTATATTTAATAATGTAAAGGGTGGTTGCAGTTCAAAAGTAAATATAATGTAAAGGGTGGTTGCTGTTCAAAAGATCGATGGTAAGTTTCTACTTTGTTCCATGGATCTTATAACTATGGTGAAGACCTAAATAAAATTGTTATATGCAATAATGGGAAAGAAAATATTACATAAGTGAACTAGATTTGGTTGCAGCTCAAAATATATATTTTATTTGGGCTTCTACAGGGTTGTTGCAAAATTTGCAATATAGTTGAAACTGTTATATTTAATAATGTGAAGGGTGGTTGCAGTTCCAATGATCTGTTGTATTTGGACTTCTATTGGGTTGTTGCAAGATATATTCATTACAGTTGATTACTTGTTTGGAAGGGAGTTCAGCAAAATTGTGTAAATTTGTTCTTTCGTTTTATTGAATGTCCAATTTCAAGACAGTAGATTATTACACAACTCTATTATAATCAGAAGGGAGTATAGTAAAATTGTTTACATTTGCTGATTTTTTGGTGGCTCTTATATCATCTAAAAAATTATTATATAAATTTTGTTTTTATATAGTGTGGAGAAAAGTGATTTGCATTTTACATCTCAAAATGTTTTTAAAAAATGAGGCAATGAAGTGCATTGTGATGAAATTAATTTATTACTTATAAAGATGTACTAATAAGACTAATAAATAAGAGATGAAGAACATCTCAGAGATAAAATATTCCATTAAAGCATAAATGGATCTAAAAACCAACTGAATTTCTTATATGCTTCCATGCTCTGGTTGTAATTGTAAATACTCTGCAGGTTTCTTTTGTGGTAGCTTCATAAGCTGATATTCAGGAGGCGTGGATGAATAAATATATATGTAAATAAGGCGTTTTACTATTGATATTCACAAATTGGTCTGAAATCTGAATGGGCAAGGGATTTTCTGACCCTTTTTCAGGAATTTCTTTACATAATTTTGAGTGAGATTTTAAAGCTTTGTTGTTTAAATTGTTATATTTTTAAATGAAAAAATAGTTTTAGCTTTCAGGATGCTTTGACTGTGTAAACTCAATAACTTAAAACTACAATTTCCCAAATTCCTAAGCAACTTTCAAGCCAACTAAACTGAAAAATCTGAACTTAAACAACTGCCTTCATTTCGTTCTTGCCTGATTGCAGTGCCTTCATTGGCTAGCTGACTCGTTAAGTGAAAATTTATTAACAGGATTGACATTTCGAACGAGTGGGAAACAAATCCAGGTGCATAATTGCTTTGCTTTTCAACAAGAGTAATGCCCAAGTGGGGAAACAAATCCAGGTGCATAATTTCTTTGCTTTTCAACAAGAATAATGCCCAACTGGGGAGTGTAACGTTGTGAGTTGCATTCCAGTTAGATACCAGTATTTATGCAATACAACACCAGAAACTTTGTAGCTTACATTTGGATAACCTAACAGATTAACAGATTTTATCATGGAGAGTGGGCTGGATTGTAATGGCATCCATTCCTGAGAGTGATTACACACATCCTCTGCTATGCAGATGGATTAAAACATAAGTAGGTGCATTGGCATCTACATAATTTATTGACTGGTTGGAAATAGTTTTTTTGGATCTATTGTATTTATCAAAGTTTAAAGTTTATTCATCTATATTTCAAACTCATAACTATGGTTCATTTTTTAAATTTTGAAGATGAACCACAATTGTGAATTAGAAATATCGATCAATAAATTTTCATGAACCACAATTTTAGGTTCAAAATATCAATCAGTAAACTTTCATAAATACTGTGAATCCATACAGCTATTTGCAACAAGATAACAACGAAAGATGAAAACTGATTGACTATGACTTTAAACCATATTTTTAATCCAAATTTAATTTAGACTTGGAGGAATATTTATGTTCTCCGTCACATGTCAACATACTGTAGCCATTTGATTTCATGGCCAGCTTGTACCACGGGAGTTTCCACATGATGCACTTGAATGTCTGATCAACTACCTCGAAGCTATTATATTTCATTCAATGTCACGCTATCTACCGAATTTGACTCTATTGGGTTGCAAATTTTTAATCCAGGCCAGGATTTGAAGTTTAATGTTACTTTTATCAGATAATACCCATCAATGCCTGCCCGTATTGACCATGGATTTTGCATGCTATCCACCAAACTTGACCCTCTTGGCCATTCACGGATGTAACCGCCTTTTAATCAAGGCCATGGTTGGGTTTGAAGTTTAATATTTCTTTCAATAAATATCTGTTTATGGGTTGGTGATGTAAAAAAAAATAGTTTCTAAATAATAAAATTTAATTTTTATGTGAAGTTTTGATGTGGGTCTTAAGTTTTTCTTGAAGTTTTATTGTGAGTTAGTTGGATTTAAGAGATTTAATTCAAATAAAATGATTTCTATTTTAGTATTCCGTTGAATTATTTTTTTAATTAATTAATGAGAAAATATTAAAGATAGTATTTTTATTTTCAATTAATATCTGTTATATATAGATATGTATTTTTTATAAATATAATACAAAAATAATTTATATGTGACAATATTTTATCTTGATATCAAAACCAACTAAAGTTGTAATCCCTTCACAACATAAAGCATGGATATGATAAAAGTGTGGAAGTAACTTTCTGTAGAAATACATTAAAGTAGGAAAATAGTTTTTTTTGAGTAATTGTTGGAGTGAGTTTTTGTGTGTTGTTTAGGTGTTGGGAGCGCATTGTTATTATAGTGCATCATAGCTCCAAAGTCTAACCACATTTATTATGGCTATGGCCTTTTCACCTCACTCATGCCACTTGGGAAAGTCAGCGACTAATGACTAATGGCTGCATATTTAAACACCTATATGTGATTCCTCAGCCTACATAAACACCTATATGTGATTCCTTTATCCAATAATATGGTTTTTTTCGTTGGGGGTGTCTGGTATTGCTCAGGGTAAAAGTGGAATGCCAGAAGGGGAGTTGGGAGTTGGTGATTCAGTGATGAGTTCCCTTTATTCCAAGTAAAGATTGTAACAGAACTGCACTTATATTCATGGATGGTCAAATGCTATATATACATTGCCATGTAGATTACTCAAGGAAAAAACACCAGCAAAGAATGTGTTTTGTCCCGGTGCTCAAACACTATCATAAAGGAAAATAGCTTACAACGATGCTCTTATAGTGGTAGTCATTGATAGGTTCCATAGCTTTAAACCTTAGGCATGCTTTTGTCTTCGCTATAGTGCTTCGGAAAAGAGAAAGTCCAATACTTTCGATGAGGAGAACCATTGTGGCTGACCTTAATATTCATGGTTTTGAATGGTTAGTTGAAAGCAAGCTGTCGGGATTTGGAAAATATCCCTTAGCTTCTATTGGTATCTTTTGATATTGGAATAATATGATGTTATGGTTGGGTCGAAATGCTAACATTTTATACTACATTTGAGGATGCTTTATACTACATTTGAGGATGCTTTATTAAAGAAGAATTTCTAAACTTAGATGAAGAAGAATTTTTAAAATTAGATGAAGGTCATGGTGTAATAGTTGATTTTTGGTATATTTAATATTTAGATTGTTTTTGTATATAACTAGAGAGTACAATAATGGACACATATGTATTTCCGTAGATGGAAGCACATCCATAGAATCATTTGTAGTTTAGTGATTGCAAATAAATAGTTAATTGTGGTTTGAAGCAACTGTATTTTCAAGAGATCAACTAAAAATAAAAGTTAGCATTTATGGAATGGTTTTCTAGTTAGTTGGGAATTTGTGTATTAAAGGAATTATCCCTCATTAATTATTGAAAACTTGATTCAGGACTGGAACTCGAGAATTGAACTCGCCAACTACACCATTACTAATGTTATAAGACAACTTGATGGAGTTCACTCTACATGATTTCAAAGATGATTAAACATGCTAATTAGGATTTTGTGAGACAAGAAGGTCAAAGACAAGTACTCGTTAATGGAGGGCATTGGAGATTTTACTCCTACTTGTCTTATGCATATGAAATGATATTCCTCATGACAACACAAAATGTAATTCTTATGTGAATTGTTTGATTGTTAGTTAGTTGGAATTGAGAGATTTAGTCTAACTAAAATTGTTTTTAATTTAGTGTTTAGTTGAGAACATTGCAGAAAAATGATGAGGATGATATTTGAAAATTTTTTGAGAATGTATAGCTGATCTATGTTTTATATTTTCATTAAAGACAAAGACTATACATGGAAAAAATGCCCTTTTCAAATGTAAAAAAAAATACCACCAGAAGTACAATTTTACTATATATTGGCAGAAGTATTTTTTCTATCAGAAGAAGTTTTTTTTACAGAATGCATTCAATCATATCCATGGTGGGAATAGTTCTCACTGGCAAGGAGAACTATCCTGAATGGTCCTGGATGATAAAACACACCCTCATTTTCAATGAGTTATGGAAAGGAGTGTGTGTCGAAGATGAAGGCAATGAACCAGTACAACCTACCTCAGACAAAGAACTCGTCATTTGGGAAAACAAGAACAACAAAGCTTATGCATTAATCGCAGCATCTGTAAATGAAGAGGTGAATCGCCATATTTTGTCATATTCAACTGCCTTTGAAGCCTTACAAAAGCTGAAAGAACTCTATGACTCACATTCTGCACTTGAAGTTGTTCAACTCATGATTAAACTCTTCACTCTTGAACTGTAAAATAATGATCCTCTTGCTCTTGCATCTAAAGTGAAGTCTATAATGCATGATATCAAATCCACTAAGGATGAATTGGATATTCCTATTATTGCTTTTCTCAAGGCACTTTATCCTACTTACTCCAATTATCTTGAGTCATTGCAAGCAAATGGAAATCTCAAAGATATAACCTTTCACTCTCTTGTGAAAAAGTTTGCTGAAAGAGAGAAAGCTTTTGGAAAGAAGACAACCCTGAATCTTCTAAAGACACTGCGTGCCTTGCTCATAAAGAAAAGCATCCTGCTCAAGATTCTACAAGAGGAAGAGGTGGTCGAAGAGGAAGAGGAAGATATTTCAGAGGCAGGGGGGACAGACATTCTCAAGGAGAAAAGGCAGATTTGCACTGCATACACTGCAAAAGAAATGGATCACATGATGCCTCTACATGCAAGATACCATGGGACAAAATTGAGCAGAAAAGAAACCAAAAAAAAGGTAAAACTGATGATACAGACAAAGGTAAAGCACCTGAATCCACTCACTATGTTATGGCACAATGTAACATTGGAGTAAATGAAGATTTATTTAATGCTTCACTTGCTTCTTGGAAAAATGATTGGTTGCTTGATTCAGGAGAAACCTGCCACATGACTCAGAAAAGATTTTTTTGAATATTTCACTGATAATGTTGATGGAGTAGTATACTTTGCAGACCAATCAAAAATCAAGCCATCAGGGCCTGGCACAATCAAGCTTAAATTGCCTGGTCTTCCAGACTTTCTTCTGCATCATGTTCTATATCTCCCATAGCTCAAGAGAAACTTGTTGTCCTTGGTCCACGTCCGCTAGCAAGGTCACTCCATTCATATGTTTGATGGCAAGCTTGAGGTAAGAAAAGCATCTGACCACTCACTTGTCATGAGGGGAATAGAAGAAGAAAGGCTTCTCAAGCTGCAAGGAACCTTTGCTCGTACACAACATTTCTCATACAATTCTCATCATGAAGAAGGTACACTTCCATCAAGTTTATTATGGCATGCTAGATTTGGACATTTGAACTATGACAGTCTCCGCTTATTGAAGAAAAATGGCGTTGCTGGTTTTCCTACAATTCATAGGAAACTTAAGCAATGTGATTCTTGCCTTCTAGGAAAGCATAGCACATAGTATTTTCATGATTCACATTCAAGAGCTCATAGAAAACTTGAACTCATTCATTCAGATTTATGTGGTCCAATGTCTGTTCCTTCTGCAAATGGAAATAAATATATCATGACATTTATTGATGACTACACCAGAATGTGTTGGGTTTATTTATTGAAGAACAAATCTGATGCTTTTCAAACATTCAAGAATTTTCATAAATGGATTGAAAATGATGCACAATCTCATATTGGGTCTATTCACACTGATAACGGAAAAAAATACACATCAAATGAATTTTAAAACTATCTTCCCCAACATGGAATCAAACATCAAACAATTGTACCTTATAATCCCCAACAGAATGGTGTAGCTGAAAGAATGAATAGGACAATCTTAAATATGGTACGATCCATGTTCTTCTTCAAAAATGTAAATATAATGTTTTGGACTGATGTTGTTCTATGTGCTGCATATATAAAGAATAGATGTCCATCTATTGCTATAAGAAACAAGACTCCATATGAAATGTGGTATGGACGTGTTCCTTCGGTAAAGCATCTCAGGGTCTTTGGTTCCACCTGTTATGCCTTGATACCAAAGGTACATAGAAACAAACTTGGTGCTAGAAGTCGTAAGTGTATCTTTCAGGGGTATTCAAACACCTCCAAAGCATACCGCCTCTATGATGAAGTAAATAAGAATTTTGTTGTATCTAGAGATGTAATTTTTCTTGAATCATCCAATACTGACAATGTTGTTGAGCGGCAACTTGATCGCTTGGATAGATTTGCAAAAGCAAAATCATTTCAAGAATTTGATAATCAGATTCCACATTTTGAAGGGGGGATTCCTATACTATATCGACATGTGGAATCTTCTTCTGAAGAACACTCTCCCCCACATGAAACTCCAACAACAGATGATGCTTTAAGTGATGTGATTGATAGAATTGGGAGACACAATCTTGATTTAGTCCCAACACAATCAACGGAGCAGCTTGGACCATATGAAAAAGGTCCCCCAGAGTGGATGACAAAGACACTTGAAAGTGTTCATCCTGATGAGGTTGGAAAGACAGGAACTATAAATTCAAACCAGCAAAATGGAAGTGATGTGGATGACTCTAATTCACTTGTTGATATGGATGTTTCTTATGATTCTGAATTGAACTTGTCTACAGATTTTGAACCAACTTCCTTTAAATAAGTTGCTTCTCATGATGAATGGAAAGAAGCAATGCAAAAAGGGTATGATGCCCTCATAAAGAATGACACTTGGAAGCTGGTTGATCCTCCATTAGGAATCAAACCAATTGGCTACAAGTGGATCTACAAGAACAAGTATAAAGCTGATGGCTCACTTGACAAGCACAAATCTAGGCTTATGGCAAAAGGTTTTGCATAGAAGGAAGGGGTCGATTATGAGGAAACTTTTGCCCCCACAACAAAATGGGCTACCATCCGGACACTCTTTGCACTAGTAGCTCAGAATGGTTGGAAAGTCAACCAAATGGATGTAAAATTTGCTTTCTTAAATGGAGATATAAAAGAGAATGTTTTTATGTCCTAGCCTGAAGGATTTGCTGTGAAAGGACATGAACATAAAGTATGGAAACTAGTGAAGTCCTTGTATGGCCTCAAACAAGCACCGCAAGCCTAGTATGAAAAACTAACTGAGCATCTTCTGAAACTCAATTTCAAACATTATGATCTTGATGATGCAACTTTATTTGTCAAGAAAGTTGGCAAAACAGCTGTATATCTTGTGGTATATGTAGATGATATTTTGATGACAGGGAGCAATGAAAGCTACATTGCATCCATAAAGAAGGAATTAGGGAAAAGTTTTGAAATGACTGAATTGGGCTATGTTCATTACTATCTTGTCATTGAAGTAACCCAACATTCGAAGTCCATATTTCTTTCTCAAAAGATATACATTGGAGATTTGTTGAACAGGTTTGGCATGATAGAGTGCAATCCTCTTACTACTCCAATGGAACAAAACTTAAAGCTCACATCTATTGAAGGAAAAGAATTTGAGGATGCAACAAAGTATAGACAGCTTGTAGGAAGTCTCAACTACCTAACTACTACCAGACCAGACATTTCGTTTGTTGTTGGAATCCTCCCAGGTTTATGTAAAAGCCTTGTGAGGGACATTGGTCTACTGCAAAAAGAGTTCTAAGGTACTTGAAGGGAACTCAAGACTTTGGAATCAAGTATACACAGGTGGATGACTTCAACTTGATTGGATACTCTGATTCAGAGTTCAATGTAGACAAAGAAACTGGGGTATCTACTTCAGGATATGCTATGAGTCTTGGATCAAGAGCTATCTCCTGGAGATCACGCAAACAATCAGTTCCAGCAGATTCCACAACAGAATCAGAATACATGGCAGCAGCTGAAGCAACAAAGAAATTGTGTGGCTCAGGAAAATTCTTAAAGATTTGCAGGTAAAACGAGTACAATCGAAACCTATAAGAATAGCCTTGAGTTTATTTCATAGAAACAAAACAAAAAAATATCATATGTAGAATTGGGGAATATTAACGATAAAAGAAATTACGTACCAAACTCTAGAATATTAACGATAAAAGAAATTACGTATCAAACTCTAGAAAGGCTTATGGATATTTGATATAAATTTCAATTGTAGTGGATGTTTTTGGAAGTGAGTATTTGTAAGATTTTTGGATCTCATGCACACAGGGATCTAGTTATATATAATAATAATAAAAGTTCTAAAGTTTGAAAAAAAAAGAAAAGAAAAAGAGAGAATGAGAAAATAATCTTGAGAACAAAGAGATCAACTTAAATTGTATTTGTTATGAGTACATATTTGTAATATTATTTAGGAAAGAGGAAGTCTATACTAGGTTGTGGTTATTTTGTGTATGCACATGTGAAATAAAAAATAAATTACTGTTTAGTGTAAGTTAAGTGTAGTAAAAATAGAGTTAGTTAGTTATAAATAGAGTGAGTTATCCACAAGTGAGAATTCATGCATGTAGAGTCAGAGTGACATGGAACTTATGCGTGCATAAGTAGACTATTGAATTCCAAAAATAGAATTGAGCTAAAGGAAAAGTGTACACTTGTTTAGGAGGATAATTTAACCATGCAAGTGCATTATAGTCCATTTCACAGCCACTTGGCATCCTATATGACAACACTTGTTATAAATAGACCACCTACTAAAAGTAGGCATGCTATAAATAGAAGCCCTTCTAAATAGCAAGAAAACATGCATGTACTCCTCCTACACATCGTGTGAAACACAATTGGTATATACATGTGAAATTCCCTTAATTACAACAACTAGAATTTAATCTTCTATCTATTAAGGATTATTTGTCTTCAGAAATTAATTACAACAAATAATGATTAAATCACTATTGCAATCTTTAGAATCAATACTAGGAACTAATAAATAATGCACAAAATAATTAACCCCGATATTTTTGAACAAATTGTCTCTAGAAAAAACTAAGTGTGGGAAAATCCAGTGCTACAGATGTGGGTTTTATTATTATTCTTCAGCGAAAATTGAGAATTTCAACCTGCTTGTCTCTCATTGACAAAACTCCAGTAAATATTGTCTCCATTGGCCAATCAACCAGAAATGTAATTTTCCTTCGGCAGATACAATTTGACCTCCTTTTGTTTATTCAAACCTCATATTGCTTGCACCAGTGACTGGAAATGTACACAACCTTCTCTGGGAAATTATCTTAGCCTCTAGAAATTTGTTCTGACACATACAATGCCTCCTGCAACACTTTGAAGCCACTCACACCTCCTTCGATTGCTAACTCTATAGTTGGAAATCGAATTATAGCCTCTACAACTCGCATTAGATATATTAGCAATGCGCACCAGTTCAAACAAACTCACTCTTGTAGAATAGTTTTGCCTCCTTCCTTCTCATGGAATGTTGGAACCTTTGTGGAGAATTTCTTCGAAAATTGTATCCTGAATATTCTCTACTAAGACCCTTATGCCAGTGTCTCCCTTGCTCAAACTATGCCTTTGCTAACTCTATAACTAGGTAATTCGAACTCTGTATTGTGTCTTGAAATAACCCATTGATTTTCTCTTATAATATCTCATTGAGAAATCAATAGGCATGATCTTATCACAATTGATGGCTAAGATCATCTCAACCCCATCAAGTTACTTTTCTAGAAGTATCTAGAGCAAAATTGATCTATCTCAATTAATATGATTTAACTAACCAATTTCCTAAGTTAGAGTTAGGAAAATATGTAATAATTGTCTAATTAATCCAACTAAGGCATTTTCCTTAGAAAAATTTTCTGGATCTTGGATATAGTTATCCCCCCATGTTCCATAGAATATTAGACACTAATACAGACTAGAACACATGTTCTAGCTACTAAAAAACTAGCACTCCCTCTTAGTAAGGAAGGTGTTCTCCACTACTCCTAATTTAGCCTTGAAGTAGATAAACATTTCCTTACCCAAGGCCTTCATGAGAATATTTGCAACCTATTGATCTATGAGTACATACTATATCCAAAATGATCCATGTTGCACATAATCTCTGAAGTGGTATATGATGTCAATACGCTTTTACCTATCATGAAACATTGAATTCTCAGAGAACTTGATGCAACTCTAATTATCATAATAGATATTGGCCGAATCTAAACATTGACCAAACAATCCCACTAGTAGCTCCCAAATCTAAATAGTTTCACATGTGGTGATGCTCATTTCCATGTATTATACCTCTATAGAACTCAATGACACAAACTTCTACCTCTTGTTGCACCAAGAGATAACCCCTGATCCAATATTGAAGTAATACCCTAAGGTGCTTTTCCAATTCATGAAAATGCTTACCTAGTCGGCATATGTATATCCCATTAACCTGACACAATCACCTCAAGAATATCTCATCCTATAGTCGATTGTACTGCGTATATACCTCAATACATGTCTCGTTGTTATCTAATGCACTCTCTTTGGCTCCACCATGAACTAACTGAGAGTGTTGACTACAAAACAAATGTCTGGCCTTGTATTGACTAGATACATGAGAGACTTGATGAGCTTCCTATACAAGGTCAGGTCCATTGTTGTTTCCTCTGATTCATATATATTCCTGTATTTGGTATTCATAGGTGTAGACATGGGTCTACAGTCCTGCATAGTGAACCTCTTCAAGATATCCTTAGTGTATCTCCCTTTCCCAAGGAAGATATCCCCATCTATCTACCATACCTCTAGTCCTACGAAATAATGAATCAATCCCAAGTCCTTCATCCCAAACTCAACTTCCAATTTATATTATAATCCTATATCAGCCTTAATGACCCTGTCAAGAATAAATCATCCACATAAAGTACAAGAATGAGTAGATCACTTCTTACCATCAAATAATAGAGGTTAGAATCTGCCTTGCTTTTCACAAAACCCGTTTTCTACAAGATGGTTTCCAATATGACCATACCATGCTCTAGGATCTTTCTTGAGTTTGTATAGTACCCTCTTCAACCTGAAAATAAGTGTATCTCTCTCATGTATCTCAAATCCCTATGGTTGTGTGATATGCACCTCCTCTTCTATCACCCCATTTAACAAAGTTGTCTTGACGTCCATCTGGTGAATCTTCCATCCCATCTATGTTACTACATATATCACGACCCTGATGGAAGTGTATCTCGCCACTGGTGAAAAAGTCACCTCATAGTCTATGCCCTCCTTCTAATAAAAACCCTTGGACACGAACCTATCCTTATATTTTTTCATGCTTCCATTTGCAACATACTTGATCTTGTAGATCCATCGAGAGCCAAGTGTTGACCTATCCACTGGCCTAGGCATGACCTCCCACACATCATTAAGCATGATGGAGTCATACTCCTCCACCATAGTATCCTGCCACACTTGATGTTGTGCAAACTCTTGATAGCTCGAAGATTCTCTGCCAATATCCTCTGTCACCAATTCCTTGTACCTGTCTAGTTGTTTGTGATCCCTGGTGTTGGCCCTAGGAACTCCGAAAAACTCTTGCAAATCCTTTAATGTTTGAATCACCTCCCTATTTCTTCTTATGTTGGTGGTGGTTGGAGCTTCATGCCCATCATCCTACCCCTATTTCTCTGCCTCTTGTGAACTCACTAGACCACCAACACCTGATTTAGTGCTCATACTGGTAATTGTACTTATGCTCTACTTTCCCTAGCATTGTTTCTCAGCCCTTGGAGCTTATGTTGGCCCACTCTAATCATTTACTGGCAACTCGTGAGATCTCTTGAAAGCTTTCTCCTCCTATAATTTAACATCCCATATCATGATGATCCTCCTCCTAATTTGAATGTAGATCCTATGTGCCTTGGAAATTTTGTTATAGCTGATGAAATAGCCCTTCTCCACAGTATGATCCGACTTGGTGCATTTATCATCTAGCACATGACAATAAGTTATACTTCCAAAGATCCTGAAATGTCCAACGCTTTTCTTCTTCCCCATAAAATCCTATTTTGGTGTCATCTTCCCCAACACTATATGAGGAACCCTATTCTAAATGTACCTTATTGTGGTACATGCTTCTTCCCATAGAAACTTGAGCATGTCCTAGTCATATAACATTGCCCTTGCTACCCCAATTATCATCCTATTCTTTTTATTTACAACACATTTTGTTGTGTATTTTACGGGGTTGTCCACTCTCTCCTAATGCCTTCACATAGAACCATGTGAAGGCCTTATTTTTATACTCTCCTCCATTATCTATCTGAAGCACCTTGATATTTCTACATGTCATGTTCTCCAGCAGAGCCCTAAACTCGTGGAAGCGACTTAAGACTTCATCCTTTTTCTTCAAGAAATAGATCCACATTTTCCCAGAGAAGTCATCGATAATGGTTATGAGATACTCATAACCCCTAAGTGGTCTAGTAGACAACAAGCCAAAAATATATGAGTGTATCAATTGAAACACACCACTAGCTCTACTGCCACTCCTCAAGAATGTTGCTTTCTCAAATTTTCCAAGCACACACTCTTTGTACACATTGTCATGTTCCATGCTCAATTTTGGAACTCCTGCCACTATCTCCTTGAGAAACTTGAGTGCTACATGCTCTAAGTTCTTCCTATGCCATAGCTCTCCCAAGTCCCTACTATGGCTACCATTGCTACCATTTAGTGCCTTTAGAGAATTGTACTGTAAATTGTACAACTTGTTGCTTTGAACCCCAATATATTTGACCTTCTTCCAAATTTGGTGCTTGATGTACAACTTCTGACCCACAAAATAGACATCATACCCCTTGTCCTATAGTGCAGATGCTAAAATTAGGTTCATCCCTAAACATGGCACATGCAACACATATGTAATAATGTTTGTCTTGCATAACTCCCTTTAAATGTTAATGGTTCCTCTCCTGACAAGAGCACAATTAGTCTAGTTTCCCATCTGTGTTTGAAAGTCCATCTCCTCTTCCTTATAACTAGAGAAATGTTCTCTAACTCTAGTCATATATGTTGATGCTCCATTGTTGATATATTAGAATCTTGTGGACATGGAGCTAGAGAGGAAAGTTATGAGAGAAAATTCATCTTCTAGCATAGAAGACAAATCCTCAATATCTGTTGAAGTTGTTGTCTACCACTTCCCCTTATTCTCTCCATTCCTCTGGTTAGGACATTGGCTAAGATAGCATCCTATTTGACCACAACCAAAAAACTTGACCTTACTCAAGTCTCTCTTCTTCTTTTCTCCTTTTGAGGCTGATCCCTTACTGGAACCCTTATCTTCCTTCTATTTTCCTACTAGGGCTATGTTTTCCTCTTCCTTCTAAACCTTCAGAGTTTTTTCACTATCATTGCAACTACTATTGACTAAGCTGAGCCTAAGTGCCTCCTGAGTGAAATCACTCCATAGAAAATCCCATTTTGGTATTGTATCTCATCCATTGATCACTTGGATGAACAAATTCCACTCTTTGGAAAACCAATTCAGGGCTATTCACACCAGCTCACCATTACTTGGCTTGTCTCCTACTTTATCCAACTCGTCCCTAGCAAGTCGAACTATGGTGAGGTAGGATACTATGTATTCACCATTATGCATCTTGATAGTCCTGATTTATCCTCTAAGAATCAATTTCCCGTTTTCTGTAGGATTCTAGTACATATTTACAATTATGTCCCACATCTTCTTCACTATGTACTTCTTTGCGATATGAAGGACTATATTTTCCTTCACACCATCAAGGATAATCCTCTTATCTTTGGAATTCTCCATTTTTATAGGTTTCTAAATGATGTGGATCTATTAGTATAGCTATAAAATTCTCTACATACTCCTTTAGTCCACACTCATCAAATAAAAAGGGCATCCTGACTTTCCAAACACCAAAGTTGGAGGCTCCATCCAATCCATCCTGATCTCTCAAACTTTCTAAGACCATATATGAAAATATGGAAATGTAGTGAAACCCAAAAATAAATCCGAAGAAAAATAAATAGGTTATAAATCATTGGATTTTCTCTTCATGTGACCTATTCTTATTTAGTCTTGCAAACCCTGTACACATAGATCTACTCTGATACCATGTGAATTTTTTGTAATTGCAATGACTGGAATTTAATCTTATATATACTAGAGATTATTTGTCTTCAAAAATTAATTATGACAAATAATGATTAAATCACTACTGTAATCTTCACAAATAATAATATGAACTGAGAAATAATGCAAAAAATAATTAACACTAGTATTTCTGGACAAACTATCCCTAGAAAAGCCGGAGTGTGGTGATAACTAGTTCTGTAGATGAGGGTTTTATTATTATTCTTCAACAAAACTTGAGAATTACAATTTTATTTCCTCTCAATGGCAAAGCTCTGATAAATATTTTCTCCACTGGAAAAATCAACTAGAAATGCAAGCTTCCTGATGAGGCTCATCAATAGGTATATTATATGGGCCTTAATGCCACTCTCTAGCTTATTAAAATAAACTTTTCTCACATTTCTTTACATATTTTATTATATTTTTCTTAGTGAGAATGGTAAAGGTGAGATGTTATGTCATGTGTCCCAATTTGCATTAATTACAGGATTTGGAGTAGTTTTAGGATAATTTAAGTGCAGGAACTCGAAGTAGACAAGGAAGAGGGATTTTGGAAGATTGGATCTCCCTCCTTAACTCCTCAATCACTTGAATATTCCTCCACCAGATCTCATTAGCTCAGAGTTACAAGCAGCCATGCCAACCGACTTCATTGTCAGCCAAGCCAGTGATAGTTGAAGACAAGTCAATCTTGATGTTGGGAGCCAAGCCTCTCTAATTTTTAGGAATTTGTTGGTAGCTTTAGTTGTATAAATAAGAAGGCCCATGGCCTCATTAGGATTCAACTTTTTATTGTATCCAAGAGGAAATTTCGAGCTAAGATACTGTGATTGTTATTCTCATCTTATTTTTGACATTTTGATGATAATGAAAAGGGTTTCTTTGATCCAGCACTGAGTTGACTCAGAGGGAAGAAGCTCTTGGGTTAGGTTTCAACCCTTACAGCAAAAGTTCCTCCTTTTATATATGTATTCTTAGATTAGAATCATAAATTAGCTACTAAAGTTATCTATGCTTTGTTTAATTTACAAGTCTTTAAATGATTGGTTAGTTTTTCTTCCATTAGTTGGAGAAGTAGATCAATGTTACAGTAGTGAAATAAAATACTTCATAAAATATCATGACAATGGCCTCTTCCTCATATCCCTCATGGGATCATGTTTTGAGGGCCCCACCCTCACAAGCCCAAAAACATATTTATCTTTTGGTCATTGCACAACTTACGATTTCTTGTTGAGTAGATCATTGTTTATGATTTCTTAGAAGCCCCTGCAATTGTCACTTTGATTTCTTGAGTTTGTTGTAGATTAGAAAGCATTCCATTACATAGATTTAAGCCATTATCCATCAATAAATTAGTTTCTCAAATTCAACTCATCTTTTCTACATTATTCATAAAGTTGTGCATGAATAAAGAAAAGCATATGTGTTGTTGTAGGAGTTGTTGATCTACGGGGAGGAACTCATTCCACTAGCCTCATCTAAGTCTTCTCCACCTCTCACCCAATCCTACCAACCACTAATTCATATTTCTATTTTGTAGCCACCATGGACAACCACCTTGAGCAAATCCAACCATCCTGAAGAGTTGGGTTGATTCTTGGGTAGTGTATACCTTTCCCATACCTTATTCTACCATCATACATATTCCCATCACTTCCTTTCACCTTCCCTACCTTCCTACATCTTTCAGCTAAGTTTCCTATAGTAAAGCGTGACATCCTATAGTAACTACAAGAAATCCTGTAGCAACTACAGGAAACCCTATAGCAGACTGTTTTAGACTGTTTTGGGCAGACATGATGATCAGAGCCTAGGGTAGGCCTTAAACTTGACTTCCATACCCCTCAATGCCATTTTGTACCCGCCTTTTCATACCTTCCTCCCCTGAAAAATATCGGATTATTAGCTTAGCATTTAGATTTCTAAATTGAAAACCAAAAAACTCTTTTCTGCAATATTTAGATAATTCACGCATACATTAGCCATAGTAATGTTAGGATAATTTCCATGCCTACTTAGTCCAAATAGCTAGATGATAGAATGCAAGGTTAAATAAGGTCTCTTCTGCAAGTAATGTGTGTTAATTCTTAGTTAGGTAATTTCATGTCATTTCATAGCACTTTCTATTCATCACTTTCATTTCCTTAAAATAGGTAAGAATTTACTTTTTGCATTAAAGATAACTTTACATTCACTATTAGTAGTCAACCTTCTTCTAGTCAATAGAAGACTGGTTTGAAAAACCCTAGTGGTATTTCATCCCAATTGACAAGTGATAAGAGTAGACTAGTGCATCTGTTGTGCATATAACACTGTCACCTCCAAGTTTGTATGAACCCCAGGTTGATAAAGTAAAGTTGGTCTCCCTAGGATTTGTAACATCCTTGCTGCAATATTGGGGCTCATAAATTTCTCCTGCAAATACAATTCATCCTCCCTCTTCTTATTCACACCTCCTCAAATTGCTCGCATTAGTGACTAGAAATGCACACAACCTGCTCTAGGAAATTCTCTCAACATCCAGAAATTCGTTCTGACACATACACTCTCTCATGCTACACTTTGAATCCACTTGCACCTCCTACAATAGCTAACTTAGGCACTGGAAATCGAATTGTAGCCTCTACAACTCGCACTAGATAAACTGGCAATGCATGCTAGCTAAAAAAACCTCCCTCTTGCAAAATAATTCAACTACCTTCCTTCTCACATAATGCTTGAATATCTGTGGATAATTTCTCTAGAAATTCTCTCCTCAATATTCTATATTGAAACCCTTATGTCAGTGCCCTTAGTAGCTCCACAAGTAGGTAATTTGAACTCCTTGTTGTGTCTCCAATTGACCCAACAATTTACTATTATAATATCTCGTTGATGAATCAACAACCATGATTTAATCACAATCGATGGGTAAGATCATCTTGACCCCATCAAGTGACTTTTCCAAAAGTCTCTAAAGAAAAATTGATTTAACTCGATTAATCTAGTTTAATTAACCAGTTTTCCTAAGTTAGACTTTGGAAAATATGTAATAATTTCCTAATTAATATAATTAAGGAATTTTCCTTGGATTCACTTTCTGGGTCTTGGAGATAACTATCCTCCTGTCTTCCTTAGCCTCTTAAACACTAATAGAGACTATAACACCTATCTGAGCTACTCAAAAACTAAGAATACACATTAAATGGGTCTCGATGATATATAGGCATATTAGGTACCTATGTACAAATAAATATGCGGAAAAAAAAAGGAGGAGGTAAAGTAAAAAATCTAGTAGGAACTCGCCCACCCCCCCCCCCCCCCCCCCAACCTAAAAATACAATGCTAATAATATTATTTTCTATATAACAATGAATTTCACCCCTAAGAGATATCACAAAGATGCAAATTGTACTTGGTGAAGTTCTTTTTTGATGTGATAGATCAAGAGTAGATTAATGGATAGCTTTGGAACATTGAGGAAATTCTAGCAACATCCACTATCAAGATCTACTTTACCTTGTTCACATACTTTCATAAAAGTGTCCTCTCTCTCATTAAAATATGAGGTATAGTGCATGCTTTAAAAGAGGAGAAGGTATCATGCAAAGTAGCCATATGATGGGAGGCTCCATAATATATAATCCACATATTAGGTGAGGAAGTAATAACCATCAAAGCATGGGTTTCACCTTGATATTCTAGTGTCTTATCTCCAATATTTTTGTTGGAATTACTTGGTATGTAATCATCAAGATATTTTGTTGAAGAGCTCATTCCATAAGATTGATAGCCTTTTTCATGCATGAAATCTTAAGATGAAATCCTTTATCATGGTAGTGGAACCTTTTTCTCTCCTCTCACTTTCCTACTTTCATGTTAGAAGAATTAGTGGATTTGTTTCTTTATCCATTTTTGTTATCGTGATCATTAATTCCTTTTGATTTATCATTTTTTTTTCATGCACTGTAAGCACATAGGATTTCGGAATTTGTAAGAGCACCCATCTTTATAAGCTTATTTTCCTATTTATTAGTGATTTAATAAGGTCATATAAATAATGGATTTTCAAATAAAATAACTTCATTAAATGAAAGGAATAAACAAGGTATGACTAAGTAATTAGTACCCAACATTGAGAGAATAAAGAAGATCAATTTCTCCTGTTTGTTATCAATTTCACATCCCTTAACTTGGTGCAACAAATATTTGAAATTTGTAAAGAATATTTTCAAGGTGTCAAAATTACTTGGACTCAATGAGACGAGCTCATTCTCTAGTTGGTGTCTACATAGTTTATCTTAATTCCCAAATAATTCCTCAAGTTGGTACAAAAATAATTAGGTTTTGAAGAAGATTCAACATTGAAAACTAGATCTAGGGATATTGACAAGCATACCACCCCATATGATTTATTCACCCTACTAAAATACTTTTCTTTCTCAACCTTTAAGTTACACTCTAGTTTAGTTCCAATATTAATCTTGTAAAGTCATTTATTTCTAAATAGAAGTTCAATATTGGGTTTCCATTCAAAATAATTGAATGGTGTGTGAATCATTAATATACATTGATCCATTATTTATGTGCTTTCCAATCCTATGCTACCTACAATGAAATATATGTTCTTCTTCTTACAAGTTCCTCCTATGTTTTGATCCCATGTAACATTTTTGGATCGCATGCACAAAAGAAACTAATTAGAAAAAGAGATAACACTAGTAATTGCAAGTGAAATAAAAGAGGTGGAAGAGAAAATAATATACCAATCTTGAGACCAAAGAGATCAACCCAAATTGTATTTTATTGATTTCCATGAATAAATATTTATAATACTCTCTAGAAGAGAGAAATTTCACAATAGATTATGGTTCCTTGTGAATGCACATATATAGATAAGAAAAAAAAACTACCCCTTAGTGTTAATTAATTGGACCAAAATGAAGTTAACAATGCATAAAGTGATCCGTGTATATTAAGTGAGAATTCATCCATGCAATCCATGCATACAGATGATATAGAATAGATCATTATATTGTTTGGCATCTATCACAATTTTTTTAGAGTGGAAAAATTGGAGGAGTGAGCTTACAAGAGTGGTTTTATTAGTGAGATCCATTTTGTAGGATTAGGGTGTGCAACATTCCATGTCCATTTTGAGGCCTTAAATGGCATTATTTGGAGGTAAAAAATTCCCACTATGGGGTTTATATAATTTTCTCTAAATTCACTTGTTTGACTTGTATTTATAATTTCTAGTATATACTATAATCTCAATTGCAAACATAATACTTTCCCACATTCTCTTTTTTCTATATTTGAATTTGCATTACATGATAGACCAATATGGACATCTATTTATACAAAATTTTCTCTTAGCTTAATAGGTTTATACTTTAATCACTGCCTTCAAGCCTATGTCCAACTTAATGATTTTAATATGGCTTCGGAATCCCATATTGATCAACTTTAAACTTGATTTTTCATTTAATACATGACCACTACCTTATCTCCCCTTATCAAATATGTTTCCTAGTGCATTAATGAAACTATGGTGGCCAATAAAGGAAACATAGCACCCATTTTTCTTGAATTTTCTCATATTTCAATTATTCCTAAATGACATAAATAATATATCTCCATAAATACATAAATTGATGTTCAACCTAGGAGGTTGTCAATATGAACTTCTTTCGCTGGTCAAGTAGTAATCAAACTAACAAGGAGTATTACTACTCTAGATCAAACATTAGTATCTAATCAATTATTTATAATCATGTTTAAGGAAGATGTTCATCATCTCTATGGACTATGCAACAACCCTCATGAAAATTCCATGTAATAAAAGTTAATAAAAGGGAAAATAATAACCATGGTTGATGGGTCACTTATTCCAAGTTGATTATTAGGCAAGACTTCGTAGGCTGGGTGTTCATTTGGTTATTAATGTCTAAGGAAATTGACAAAGGAAAAATGACATTTCTGACACATTTATTTATGAAAATAATGGACATTAGGAGAAAAAAGAGGTGAAAGGTCACAGGTTGCATGTGAGGAGGACAATGAAGGAAAATAATGGAAAATAAAGAAAAGAGAGGCCTCACTCATAAAAATTCTTACGAGGATCAGTACACAAACTCTTTTCAGTTCAGTTTTGGAGCTCTCTTGTTATTCTGTCTCTCTCTCCATACTCTTGGATACTTAGAGTTTTCTTGGAACACTCTTCGAGGGTGTGGAATACTCAGATTTTTCGAGAAAGAAGGCAAAGGAAGAGAAGGAAAGCGCAAGAGGACATCGGGATCAGTGACTACAATGGATTTTTCCTGCAGTTAATGAGTTGCATGTATATTTCCTTACTAGTTTTGTCATGCATGGCATATGCATGTTGTTTGTTGAATGTCATTTGTCATGGGCATGGAGGATGGTCGAGATTGATAGTGGATTGCCTAGCCTTTCCATTTCTTGGATAGCTATGGTGATTATGGATTTGTTTTTTTTTCTTTTCTTTGGTTGGTTCTCACGTTTCCTTATCTTGGGTTGAGTCATTAGTTATGGAAGCCCTAGTTGGAAAAACGCTCTGGAAGCCATGTAACAACTTGGGTTGAGTTACTAGTCCTGGAAGCCTTGGTTAGACAAATGCACTAGAATCCCTTAGTGGGTTGAGTTACTAGTCCTGGAAGCCCTGGTTCAAAAAATGCTCTAGAAGCCCAGTAAAAGTTGTGGGTTGAGTTACTAGTCCTAGAAGCCTTGGCTGGAAAAATGCTCTGTAAGCCCTAGAAGGCTTGGATAGAGACCAACCTAAAGATGGTTTTGTGATGTTCGACTATGAGGTGGACCACTGTTTCATGGGTTGAGGTGGATGGCCTCTAGAAGCCCTGGATGGCTTTAAATTGATTTGTTCTATGAGATCCTACATTCATGCTTCAAATATGGCATGGGGGTGAATGCATGAAGAGATATTTGGCTTAGCCATTCTATGGTCAGGTGGAAGATGGAAGTCACATGCCAGGTTTGGATTTTGCATCATCTATATGAGGTTATTTCTCCTTCTATTTCAATGAGTATTATACTATATTATATGTGGTTTATATGGTTGTGATTTCATTGGTATTTCTACTGCTATAATGCTGGTTAGATATGTGTTTTATGACAGTAGCTATATATGGCTCTCATCATGTTTTTACTTGTAAATGAATGATCAATGTATCTATTACCTAATGGATGAAATGGAAATCAATAAGTTGAGGCATAAATGTATCTTAGTGATTTTCAGCTAAGTATGAGACCACTATGCTTAGATATGTTATTTACCCCTGTAGATTACATATTCATGATATGTTTGCTGAAATTCTTGTCATGGATAGTAGGGGTCCATTCAAGGTATCATTTAAATTATTGCATTTGTATTTTCATTTCCTTGTTATATTATTGTTCTGAAGATAAGATTCAATTCTTGGCAGTGACCTGGGCTTTAGGCTTGAAAAAGTGGCTCAAATCTAGGGGACACTGGCACAACACTGGCAAAAAGAGTCCCTGGACGCTAACTTGCAAGCCTGTGAGAGCGTCTAAAGGGTCCTGGACGCTGGCATGCCCATAGCATGAGAGTGTCCAAAGGTCAAGTGGTCCAAAAACTCAATGGGACCCAAGGGCTAGTTGGAAGAAAGGTTGGATTCATTTCTGAGGGCCTAATGTTGATGTTGAATGCCTATATGGTATTTTTCCATCAATTCCGCAGACCATGGGTAGATCTAAAGCCGACATTACATTACAAAAATGAGGGCAAACAACCCTATGACTCATTTACAATCTTCGTGCTCTACGCCCATAAAACAAGGAGTCTTTACATAGGATTTGGTCAAAATATAGGCTTTAAGCCCCAAAACTTTCCTTGGGGGATCCCATACCCAACAAGACCCCAAAATAAACATCGTGAATCACCCTCGATTCACTCTGTCAGTGCGGAGATCTTCGCGGGAAGACCTCCCAACCCTGCCTGAACTGCTGCAAGATTAGCAACGCACTAAACAACTCCCTGTTGTATCTCCTGAACGCATTGTTCAGAGACTACTAAACTACTTCCTTGCATCTGTTTATAGTCCCACACCTCCTTTCAGCTACCTGAAGCGATAATATTTTGCTTCAGTGGGCTAGTCAGATACTCGGGCCACCCGTGTATTGCTTCAACTGACTGCCATTCACTCTTCCTGGGAAAGGTTCTCCATTTAACATTACCAAATGCACTGTGACTCCGTATGTGACCTCATTAATAATATACGGTCCCAGGCAATGCATTTTGAATTTTCCTGGGGATTTGTCAAACTTACTATCATACAGTAACACTAAATCATTCACCTTGAAGGTGCACAACTTAATATGTCGATCGTGCCATGCCTTTTCGCGTTGCTTTTGTACTTGTTGGTGAAAGCCAACCAAAAATCATTCTTCCTTGAGTTCCTCCAACTGGCCGAGTCTTTCCTATAGGACTCGATGGTCCGTCATACCTATGAGCACTGCTATGCGCAAACTAGTCACGATGTATTCCATCGGCATTACGACTTCCACTCCATAGACTAGCTGGAAAGGTGCCTACCCTATTAGTTTCTTGCAGGTCATCCTATAAGCCCATGATATTGTAGGTACGTGAAGGTCCCAATCACCTCACTACGCGTTGCATACTTTGGTCAATGCAGTCTCTAGTACTTTTTTTAAATGCTTCTATTGTCCCGTTGGCTTGTGGGTGATACTGTGTGCTTTTTTTATGATACACCTGAAACTCTTCTGTCAGCGTGCTGATCATCTCATTTAGAAAATGTGTACCAGGGTCGCTCATCCAGACCTTTTGACATACAAATCGTGTCAATACGTGCTCAAAGAGAAACTTCACAGCCATGGCGGTCGTGCAACCTTTTCTCGGCTGTGCTTCTACCCAACGAGTCAGGTACTCTATCGTAACGATAATATATCTCACACCCATTTTTCCTTGAGGTTTGATAGGTCCTACAAAGTCAATTTCCCACTTTTCAAAGGGCTGCAGCATCATTTGTGGATTCAAAGGCATCTCGTCCCTCCGTGATGGTTTACCTATTCTTTGACATACATCGCAGGCCTTGCAATGTGCTTTTGAATCCTAATGAACAGTTGGCCACCACAACCCTGTGCAGAGAATCTTCTGTGTGGTCGCTCTCCCTGCATAATGTCCTCCTGCAGTGCCCCCACCTGCATCCATGAGGATATGGCTTCTTTCAAATTCAGGTACATACCTTCGCAGTATCTCATCATTGCCCATCTTATATAGGTTCCCCGCAATGATAGAAAAATCCGCTGCGTGCACCACTAGTTCCTTCTTCTGCTGTATGGAGTACTCTTTCGTCGCAGTTCCAGTCGTAAGCAAGTGGATTATATCTTCAAAATATCCATCCGCTACATGCACAACAAAGAGCTATGCATCAGGTAGTCCTTCCTCTAGACTAGTAGGTTCCTCTCTTGTCTCAATGCACGACAGGTGATCCAGTCCTGTGTTCATCCAGGTTTCACAACAACTTAAAAATCATATTCTTGGAACAATAAAGGCCATCTACATATGCGCCCCCCCAACATAGGCTTATTGACCAAGTATTTCAGTGCAGAATGATCTATATACATTTTGAAGTGTCCCCCTAACAAGTAATGTCGATATTTCTAGAGCGCATACACCATAGCTAGTCCCTCGTGTTCATTGGTGGAATACTTATTTTTTGCTTTAGACAATCAATGACTCGCGAACACGATAGGGTTGTCCAAGCCCTCTCCACCATCCCATGTTAGTACCACTCCCAGCACTATACACGATGCATCAACATGGACATGAAACTCCTTGTCCCAGTTCGGGAAGACCAAGATTGATGTAGTGACCATCTATTCTTTCAATACATTTAGGATTTTCTTACAGTCATCGTTCCAACATAATGTGACACCCTTTTTCAATAGTTTTTCGATCGGCATGGTGATCTAGGCATAGCTTTTAATGAACTTCCTATAGTACCCTGTATGTCCCAGGGTAGTGCGTAGCTATTTCACACTTTGCGATGCTTCCAAATTCAGAATCATTGCAATCTTCGTGGGATCTACCATCAGTCCCTATCTACAAACCACATGTCCCAACAGGTTCCTAAAAGGAACGAGGAATTTACACTTTTTAAGGTGAAGCGTGATTTGGTATCTTTGACAAGTATCTAGCATCAAGCATATGCTCGCTACATGGTGCTTAACCAACCCAAGTATAGTCCAATCATCAAAATAAACTTCCAAGAACTTGTGAATATATTCCTTAAATGTTGCAAAAACCACGTGTGAAAAGATGGCTGACGCGTTCTTCAACCCAAATGGCATGACAATGTATTGAAAGCAACCCCACTCAGTCACGAAGGTTGTCTTGCTCCTATCTTCCAGCAGGATTTTGATCTAGTGGTACCCTGATAACCCGTCAGTGAAAGTATATGCTTCCTACCCACCGACATTGTCCAACACCTCATTTGTGAATGAAGTTGGGAATGGATCGTGCACACAAGCGTCACTCAATTGATGAGATCCATGCATATTCTTATCTTGTCCCTCTGCTTCTTTTCCTGCACCACCATTGGACTTAGCTAATCAGAATCTTTCACCAACTCAATGACTCCTGCTGTGAGCATTTTGTCTAGTTCTACATGGACCTTCTCCTTGTATTTTAGATTTAAGCGATAAAGCCTTTGCTTAACTAGCTTCCTATCGGGTTTTAACATGATCCTCATCATTCCTAAATCTTTGATGATTCCCTTTAAATCTGTAAACTTGGTCGGGAATAAGTCCTGGTACTCGCAGAGTAACTCAATGACCTTATCCACTGTCATGTCATCCCAGTAGTCACCGAGTGTTGCAAACTTAGGTTCAGCCTCCGTACCAATGTTCACCCACTTTATTTTTACCAACATAGTGATGTTAGGGTTCTTATCTGTGGTCCTTGAAGCTCGCGATGGCCTTCTATTTTTGGAATGTCAATTTTTCACGTATCTTCGTCTTCTTCTTTAGCACTTACATTATAACATTCTAGTGCGTAGCTTAGCTGAGTAGCCCATTTAGGCTGAATCGATTGTACCGGCTCCTGTGGTATTCTAAATATAGCTGCCTTTACCTCTTTTGGCACTTCATCAACACTGTCCCACCATCTATCCTCAAAAATAAAGGTCATCATGAACCCTTCGCGCATGATATCCCATTCACTTGTCCCATGGCGGAGCTCCGTCTCTATATACCAATTCATGGGTGTGACATCTAGGGTATGATAGAACAAGTGCACCCACTCAGGTTGTGGCTTTTCTCCATAGACCTTCATCCACTTGGCTAGGTGTGCGCACGGATCATCCTGTCCATCGTACTTGTCTGCTAGTCGCATCTTAGGCTTCCTAAACCATGTGCGCATCATTCTCCTACATTCACACTAGTCCTCAAAGCTCCCTTTGTGCATACCCCACTACCTTGCAGGCGTAGCACGTAGTACCCAATTCAAGGCCTCGAAACATTGCTTTATCGACACCTCCCTTTCAAACTTATCTAGGAAAGTATATACCTCACTTAATCCATCATAAGTAGGTAGATCCATCACTTCTGTTGATACGTAGCACAACGATCTTGTCATCATATTATAGTTCAATGTGGTTACCTCATGTAACTAATTCTACCATCACTTTATCTCCTCATCAAAGTCCGACGTACAGGAGCTTTCGCACTCCCATGAGATCTATCCGTCTGTAGTGGGATTTACCCAATCTTACTCTCGTGCAATTATCTTGTAGATGTAGTCCAAATCAATGTTACTTTCGTAGTCGCGCACCAGTTCTGTATAGTGCGATCCCTCAGCAGGGTCCAAGGGTATAACTACACACAGAGACTTCTTCTCAAAAATCAACTTGCACTTCTTCAGATTAACCACCCCGTTCATATCAGTGGCCTAATCAATTCCTAACAGCGTGGGGTAGGGATTGTTGTCAACAAAAATCTCTATCACTTCAAAGTTTACAAGCGCGCTTGCTCCCTCAATATCCATGGTGATTCCCTGCAATCTACCCATAGGTATCATCTTTTGTTGGTTTGCCATTCGCAGCTGGATAGGAGACCATTGCAGCGTAGGCCTCCCCATGCACTCCCATGTCTGCTTTGGTGGAAAGTTCACTCCCGATCCTTAGAAATAAGCCTCTTCCAGGGGGAAACCTCCTTTACATTACACAAATGAAAAATTCTTATATGATACAAATGACTAAACCTCCCTTTTATATATAGGAGTCTAAGGGGTCACAATATAATAAAGTCGACATAACAGTAATAACATAAGGGCACAAAATAACAATAGTGGGTTATTATGGGGCATACGAAGAACAATATGGGGACAATAGGGGCACAATAATAACAATAAAGGATACAATGACAATAGTAATGGGGGAATCACTAGTATTATAGGGGCCTAACATGCCCCTCTCCTTCCGAAAAGCGTTGTCCTCAATGCTTGAGTAGTTCTTGATGCTTCTGTATAAAATTATCATCCTCCCATGTGGAATTTTCAGTGGATAAGTTCTTCCATTTGATGAGATACTCTGAAATTGATTTATTTCGTAGTTGTCAAGTCCTTGTTTCTATGACTTCTTTCAAGTTCTGGAAATATTGCTTGAATTGGGAGATTTTAGCCTATAACCTTCCTTAAACATGAAACATGGAAAACTAGGTGCACTCGAGAAGCTACAGGAAGCTCCAATTTGTATGCCATGGTACCAATCTTTTGCAACACCTTATATGGACCATAATACTTTGGTGATAATTTATTATCCTTCTTAGCTTGCTTGAGGGACATTTTTTTACATGGTTGTAGCCGTAGGAATACTCAATCACCTACATCAAAACTTCTTTCGTTGCGATGTTGATCTGCCTGTTGTTTCATTCTATTCTGCGCCAATGTGAGGTTATCCCTTAAGAGTTGGAGAAATTGTTGTTGATGCTCGATGTCATGTTCCACTACTTGAACCTTAGAATTTTCTCTTAAATCTGATGTGATGGATGGTGGATGATATCCATAAAGTGCCATAAATGGGGTCATTTTTGATGCAGTATGGAAGGAAGTGTTATACCACCATTCAGCCAGAGGCAACCATTTGACCCATTGTGTCTGTTTATCAGATACAAAGCAACGAAGATATCCTTCCAAACATTTGTTTACTATCTCAGTTTTTCCATCAGATTGAGGATGATAAGATGAGCTATGAGCTAACTGAGTACCAAGAAAAGAAAATAATTATGTCCAAAAATTTCCAGTGAAAATGGGATCTCTGTCACTTACAATAATCTTTGGGTTTCCATGTAGCTTTTGAATTGTTTCCATAAATGCAGTAGAAACTGTACTGGATTTAAATGGATGTGATAATGCACAAAAGTGTGCATACTTGGTCAGTCTATCAACTACCACCATGATGACACTCTTTCCTTCCGACTTGGGTAGACTTATGATAAATTTTATTGAAACCTCCTCCCAATGTTGGCTTGGAATGGATAAAGGTTGTAATAGACCTGGGGTCTTAATTGTTTCAAATTTATTTTGTTGGAAAACCAAACATTCTGCCACAAAATTTTGAATATCTAATTTAAGGCCTTCCCCAAAAAATTCCTTCTTAACCTTGTGGTAATTTTTTAAAAACCCTGAGTTCCCTCCTAACGGAGAAGTGTGCAATTCCATAAGAATTTTTTGTTTGAGTTGAGAATTCTTACATATGTATAAGCGATCTTCGTACCATAACGAATCATTTTTCCAGTCAAATGTATCAGATGTATTGGGATCTTGTTGTAAATTTCGAATGAGTGCCCACACTTCTTCGTCATTCTTCCATTCCTCCCTTAATTCGTTTATCCAATTTGTTTGGATAATAGAAATGGCGCACAACAATGCTTCCACATCCTCATCCTTTCTTAAGAGTGCATCTGCCACAACATTTTTCTTCCATTTTTTTAGATTATTTCAAAATCATAACCCAACATCTTTGTAACCCATTTTTTTTTGTTCTTCGAAGGATAATATTTGTTCCAAAAAGTATTTAAGACTGTCATGATCCATTTTTACCTTGATGTGTATTCCCATTAGGTAGGGTCATTGTTTCTTAAGTGCATGTAATATTGCCAACATTTCCTTCTCATAAATAGCTTTCTGTAAATACTTTCCCTTGATTGGACGACTTTTAAAAGCAATGGGTCTTTCATCTTGCATTAAAACAATACCAATTCCATTTCCTGAAGCATCACATTCCACAATAAAGGTTTTTGTGAACTCTAGCATAGCTAATACCGGTGCTTGGCACATTGTCTCTTTAAGATGTTCAAAGGCCACTGTTGCTTTTGGAGTCCATGAAAATGTATCTTTATTCAATAATGTTGTTAGAGGTGTTGTTATTCTCCCAAAATTCTTAACAAACTTGCGATAATACCCTGTCAACCCGAGAAATCCTCGTTGATTCTTTATGGATGTGGGGATTTTCCATTCCTTAATGGCTTTAATTTTGCTAGGGTCTACCTTAACACCTTCATGAGATACAATATGACCTAGATATTCCACCTCTTGTACTCCAAAGATACATTTGGAGCTTTTTGCATATAATTGTTTCTCCTCCAATAGTTTGAGAACCCTGTCAACATGTTCAACATGATCCTTCCAAGACTTGCTATAGATTATATCATCAAAAAATACTAACACAGATTTTCTAAGGAAGGGTTTGAAAATGGATTTCATCAAACCTTGAAATGTAGAAGGTGCATTGATAAGGCCAAAAGGCATGACCAAAAATTCATAATGACCCTCATGAGCTCTAAATGTTGTTTTCGAAATGTCTTCAGTCTTCATTCTGATTTGATGATATCCTGAACGAAGATCCAACTTGGTGAAGTAAATTGATCCATGCAATTCATCCAATAATTCATCAATGACAAGAATGGAAAATTTATCTTTAATAGTGAGCTTGTTGAGCTCCCTATAATCTGAACACATGTGCCATGATCCATCCTTCTTGTGCACCAATACTACTGGAGCAGAGAAATAACTTTGACTAGGTTGAATTATACGAGTCTCCAACATTTCTACGATCATGTGTTCAATTTCACTCTTTTGGGCGTAGGGATATCTATATGGCCTGATGTTTGGAGGAACACTTCCTAGAATCAAATGAATAGCGTGGTCATGATCACGAATAGGTGGGAGACCTTTGGGAGTCTCAAATACCTTGGAATGATTGTCCAAGACATTTTGGAGATCTAGAGAAATAGATGATTTCGATGTGGGAACCTCTAGCGAACATAATTGTGCAATTACACCTAGTTGTTCCTTCTTTAGAAGCTTTGTCATATCGTTAGATCTAGTTATCTTTCCTGGTTTCCCTACAATTCCTCTTAATTCAACTTCTTCTCCTTCCACAGAAAATTTTATGAAAAGTTCTTGAAAATTAAAAGCTGTTCTACCCAAGGATTGTAGTCATTGGAATCCTAGTACAACATCAACACCACCCATTGGAATGGAAAGCACTGGGCTATTCAATACATATTCTCCCATGGATAGCTTGATATTATAGCACTTTCCAGAGAAATTTATGGTTCCTCCACTTGCAACCACCACTTGAAACTCTAGTGCAGGATATAGGAAGCAATTCAATTCCTTTGCTATCTTACAATGAATAAAATTATGGGTACTTCCTGAATCAATCAACACTATTACCTTTTTCTTCTTGATATGTCCTTCTATCTTGATAGTTTGAGCAGTGGTAATTCCAGCCAATGCATTATAAGATATGGTTGTATTCATTTATTCTTTATCTAGGGTTTGTTACTGAAGTATATCCTCTTCTTTTGATATTTCTTGTTCCTTTTCTTCCTCCTCTTCACAATCTATGTATAATAATTTCTTGTCAGCACACTTATGACCTTTAGTGTATTTGCTATCACAACTTTAACAAAGCCCTTTTCTTTTTTTCCTTCCAATTGTTGTGGTGTCAACCTTGTAGGTTATGGAAGGCTAGGGGCAACAACACTTCCATATTTATAGTTGTGAGTGGTAGGCTTCTTGATTGCCATAATTTTTCTTTCCATTTTTCTTGCTAACCTGAATGCCTTCTCTAATGAATCAAGTTCCCAAAGGTGAACCTCATATGGGATATTATCCTTTAAAGTCCCTATGAACACATCCATCATATGCTCCTCTGGAATACCTTTTACCCTTATGTTCAAATTTTGAAAGTCCTCAATGGGCTCCATCATTGAACCCTTCTATTTGAGATTTATCAATTGGCTAAAAAAGGTGTTGCTTTTTGTATCCTCATAATGTTCTATCATTTCTTCCATAAAAATTTCCCAAGTGACAATTTGTTTACGAGAGCAAAGGCATCGATACCATACAAACTGATTTGGTTCCAAATGTAAAGTTGCAATACGTACCTTTTGTGTGTTTTGTACATTTTTTTTGGAACATGTTGGGTCTTCAATCCAACATTAGAATCTATGGAATCATGATTACAATTTCTTTGGTTCTCATCATGAGTTTCCTTTACTACCCTTTCACCATTAGTGACCATTTATTGTAGCAACTCATTCAAATTTATCTTCAATTCTTCCATCTTATCGTCCATGCCATTCATCTTAGCTTCCATCTTAGCATCTATGCCATACATCTTATCTTCCATGCCATCCATCTTATATTCCACGCCATTCATCTTAACTTGCATTCCATTCATATTAGCTTCCATGCCATTCATCTTGGCTTCTTTTACCTTTAGTGAGAGTGAAATTTGTTGTACTTGGTCTTGTAATTTTGATATATCATGTTGCATTTCTTCCTCTTCTTCACAGATCATGCTAGAGCTTTCAAGATGCTTACTAGGTGTTTCCATTTTCTTTCTTTGGGGCATTAATTAATGCTAAAAATTCTTCACTATTCCCTTTGAATTCCTTCAAATTATTTTTTCAAACCAATTTTATGCAAAATTAAAAACAAACTACACACCTTTTTTTCACTTTGTAAGAGCTCGATATTGAATTTGTTGTATCTCTGTAATTGTGGATCTTGAATTTCTGAAATTTTGTCCTACGGTATCTCTTTGAGTCCTCTTTCTAACCCCACAAGTCTGATCAATATTGGATTCCCCAAGGAAGAGTTATGCCAAATTTCCCATGTGACCTGGTCATAGACTAGTTCAGTAGAGCGCACTGGGATGACATGCCACATGTCCCTGTTTCGACCTTAGTATTTGAAAATAATACAAAGAAATCTAAAAGTCATCCTCTTTCTCAAACTTCTTACGAAATTTCAATCTGATGCTCAAAACAAAAGTTATGATGATTTTCCCCAAGTCACCTATTTGGAATGTAATTGGGGAGTCTACAAAAACCCTAACTTCCTCAGATCAAATCTCCACAAATACAATGAGACAAGCTTTGAAATTTAGACCCAAAGTTTAGAACGATTTTGGCTCACATGGGTTTTTTTTGTAGCTTCTGAAATGTCACATAAAAAAGGTTATAGCAAAAATGCTAGGATGACCTGTTTGGAGCAGCGAAACCCTAGAATCCAAAGCTCTGATACCAAATGTTATGAAACCAGTTCACAAAAAGATAGAAAAGATAGATCAACGCCTTAGAAATAATCCTCTTCGAGGGGGAAACCTTATTTACATTACACAAATGAACAATTCTTAGATGATACAAATGAATAAACCTCCCATCTATATATAGGAGTCTAAGGGGTCACAATATAATCAAGCCGACATAATAGTAATAACATAAGGGCACAAAACTAACAATAGTGGGTTTCTATGGAGCATAATAATAACAATATGGGGACAATAGGGGAAAAATAATGACAATAAAGGATACGATGACAATAGTAATGGGGGAATCACTAGTATTATAGGGGCCTAACAAACCTCGTCCATGGCCCTAAAATCCGGTTCACACCACTCCTGCGTTCTGGTCTAGGGACCACATTTCGCCCTGAACTCTATAGGTGCGATTTATATCCATCATTAGCTCATAGCTTCTACAAGTGCGCTCATCGTGTCCTACTGACCTACAAAACTTACAGAACAATTGCTGTGAATTCTGCATGTACTTTTGTAACAAATGACAGTTGTCCGTAGCATGCTTTCCTCCTATTTGAAAAATCACGCACCACAAAGAAGGTGTCGCGTTAGGTCCTACGTCCACTTCCGGCCTTAATGGCATCGGTCCTCCTCTCATGAGGTAATTTTCAAACACATGGTAGTGGTCCTTATCATGACCCTTGTTGGAGAGGTAAATCCCCTCTATGGATAGAGGCGATCCCTACTAGCCCAGAACGGGTCTAGCAACAATCAAACAATGCTATCACGCAAGTTCCTAATTGCAAATAAAAAGGTAGGTGATGGAGACCTACTTGGGATCCAACGCTTTAGTTTGTAGAAGAGACGTCGCCCACGTTCCTTTGCCTTGGTCAGTCACGATCCTCCACTATCCACGTGAATGGACACCTGCACACAAAGAGAACAACAAAAACACAAGCGTGAAATCTAATATATGCAATTATTACATCAGTCAGGAAGGACATAATTCAACATTAATCATTACAACAATGAGAATGGAACCATAATGATAGTCATCTATTATTAATAATCAACAAAGGAGAATACAACCAGCGTCCTGACGTCAAGTCCTCCTTTGGCGGGGTGCTCAGCTACACAA